>BGPR01014428.1:21726-39235 GCA_013235015.1 Araneus ventricosus
ATTGCACGGTATTTTCACGATATTGCACGGTATTTTCACGATATTGCACGGTATGGTAAAGTGTTGAACAACATCGTGGAGATATTGTATAATATCTTGTGCTCCTAGGGCCCGCACGATCATTTTAACAATGCACCATAAAGTGAAATCTTCGATCAAATGTCGAGCCTTAAAATCATCAGATCAAAACTGATCACTTCAAGTCGTGTATTTATCTTAATAAAAAGCTTCATTTTATCCAATACTAATGTGCTGTCGAATAAGAAGGTGAAATCGTAATTAAAAAGATATACTTGGTTAAAACAGATTTCTTAAATGCATTCTTTCACATTGTGTTTTTTAATACTTATGCCGTGAATTTAAAACGTCTGATTAATCTCATGACATGATTGGCTAGAAAATCAACTGCTTATTTTGAAGTGGTTAGTAAAATGTTGCTATTTGTATTTTTGCATATAATTATTTATTGTAAAGTAGAATGTCTAATTAAACCAGTTAGAAATATAAGAATCTCCGTTCTTCCTTTCCCGTCTATTGGCACTCTCCACTAGCTTGAAAATGTCATAATATTTATTGTAAAGTATAATGTGTAATTAAACCAGTTAGAAATATAAAAATCACCGTTTTTCCTTTCCCGTCTATTGGCACTCGCCACTAACTTGAAAATGTCAGATAATATTTATTGTAAAGTAGAATGTCTAATTAAACCAGTTAGAAATATAAAAATCACCCTTCTTCCTTTCCCGTCTATTGGCACTCGCCACTAACTTGAAAAAGTCAGATAATATTTATTGTAAAGTAGAATGTCTAATTAAACCAGTTAGAAATATAAAAATCACCGTTTTTCCTTTCCCGTCTATTGGCACTCGCCACTAGCTTGAAAATGTCAGATAATATTTATTGTAAAGTAGAATGTCTAATTAAACCAGTTAGAAATATAAAAATCACCGTTTTTCCTTTCCCGTCTATTGGCACTCGCCACTAGCTTGAAAATGTCAGATCATGGAAGTGGCTATTTATAGGTACCATGACCGTTAATAACACATTATTTGAAATTCAGTTTTCTTTTTGTAGAAATTTCGGATTAATTAATGTTTCTTCTGTAGTATGCAGTTTCATCAGTTCTTGCTAAACGCCAAATAAAACATATCGACACAACTGTAAAATTTACGGAAATAATAAATGATTTATAATCTTATTCAATGATTTTATTAAATGTGCTCAAACATAGTTTCAAGACTGCAGTCAATTTTTCAAAAGTTTCATCCTCATTGCTGCTAAATCTGTGACAAAATCTACAGAAGAAGACGAAGTAGATATTCTATATCCGACTCTTTTCCACCCATAAAATAAAACACCTTAACCACAGTACGACCACAATACATTTTATATTAGTAAAACCTCTCACCTTCGTTTATTAGTACATTTTTAGAAAGCACGCCGAATATAAATGAACGAAACTTCTTTAGTAGTTTTGCTTAATACAGTAAAAGAAATATTTAATTTGAAGCAAATGTCCAGTAAAATTATGTTCTATCCGTTGGTACAGTACCTGTAGATAAGATTTTATTCTCAGATACAACGCCTACAAATAAGCTTATCTATTTTTCATTCCTACTATTAGTTCACACTCTCCCTATATCTTGTTCAAATTTTGCAATCGATTTTAAACTAACTTCCCGATGGGCTCGAGACTTGAAACTTTAAACATAGCTCAGAACTAGATGACAATGCAATATTAATTCGCTTTCTTGTCTGTCTGTTTGTCTGTCATTTCATATTTTGCATGACGCATGCGCAGTACGATTTTCATTACATCTCGAAAACTATTAACATTACAGACTTGGTTCTTGGGTATATGGTTGGCCCATGGGATCATCGAAGCACCCCCATAATTTAGCCATATCTTTGCGCATGCGCAGTACGTTTTTCATTTTATCTCGAAAACTATTCTTGGATATATGGATGGCCCATGGGATCGTCGAAGCACCTCCATATTTCAGCCATATCTTTGCGCATGCGCAGTACATTTTTCATTGTATCTCGAATCACTAAGTAGGAATTGACTTAAATTTTTTTTTATATTACTTGTTATTTACTATTTTCGCATTTTTATAGAAGCCACCAACCTTCTGCCTCAAAACAACATTATACTGACACATAATACAAATGTATATGCTTTATTGTATTTGAACGCTGATGAAACCAAAAAGATCAACTCTTGTTTACTTATTGCAAGATGAATTATAATTTCAATCTCGGTCTCCATCATATTTTAGACAGGTGGCGATTTTGACTGGAATCCTGCGATACAAGGTTATATTTTGGGATCCAGTTTCCTGGGGTTTGTGATATCTCAAATGCCGGGTGGAATGTTATCCGAGAGATATGGCGCGAAAACTATCATCCTGTGGGGACTTTTCCTTTCTACGGTGGGTCATTTGCTGTCGCCTGTAGCAGCGCATGCCAGCAGTTACTGGATGATAGCTGCGCAATTTATGAGGGGCCTTGGGCAGGTGAGTATCGATTCTTGTTAAACTTATAATAGCAAAAATGTCATGTATCCACCGCGTACCTGTAGGCATAGCCGGCCTAATCAAAAGCGGGACCCGGTTCCAAATTGACTTGCGGGGCCTTGAAACAAATTTCACACATAAAATAATTCATTGCCTTTTTCTATTTAGTATAATGCACAGTTTGATTTAGAACATGAAAATGATAAATAATTAAATAATTTTTAATAAAGTTAATATTTGAATCACAAAAAATCGAGAATATATTTACAATACGTTAATTTGGTTTCATTTTCTTACATGCTGTATAGCGAATTCGCTGATAATATCAAAATATAGTTTTATTTTTTTGGTTAATTCGGTTTCGATAGATTTACTAAGGAGGTAAATTGTTCTGGATTAATGCTAGATTTTAGGTAATTTTTTATTATTTTCTATCTTAAGAAAGATCTTCCTGAAGCTGAGACGGTAATTGGTAAATATCAATATAATTTTCAGAACAGTAATAAAATGTGGATTCAGTGCAGATAAATGATTTTGAAATAAATATTGTAATATTGTCTTCTAGAAGACAAAACTCGACGATAAATTTTGGTTTCGTTACAGAAATCAATACAATAAATTTTCATCAATTTTCCAAAATCCGCCAGTAGCGCGGGGCCTAGTGCGCTCGCGCCGCTCGAAATCCCCCTCGAGAAGGCCCTGCCAGTAGGAATTTCAGTGTCTGCTTCAAATTTGTACTTTTGTCGAAGTAACTTATGCATCACGAAATATTTAAATGTGTCTCTTTTTAATTTTTACTATTAACCTTTTCGTCCCTAATGGGCATATACGTCCCGGAGATTAGAATTCATTCCCTAATAGGTAAATAAACCCCACTTTTACATTTTTTGTCAACATACTACTTTTCACAGTTAAATTTTAATCATGCAAAAGTCGGGACGAAAGAGTTAAAGCATAGAGCTTCAACTTCAATCTTTCTGTTTTTGCTATATTTTGTCTGTCTGCTACAATTTTTACTTTCTCGTATACGAAGTATTATACAAAGGGAAAGTATTGCAATCGTCAAAAAAAATCGAAACCGGGTTTTTTACGAATCTCCACGTTTCAGACCTCCCCGAGTCCGAAAAACACAATTTTGGAATTATGTCTGTCTGTGTGTCCGTGTGTCTGTGAACACGATAACTCGAAAACTATTAGAGATAAAGGGATGAAATTTGGTACGTGAACTTGACGCATAATTTGTAGGTTTCCATCAAATTTCGGACAAAATCCGTCCACGCGAAGTCTGTCTGTCTGTCT
This sequence comes from Araneus ventricosus, assembly GCA_013235015.1. NCBI lineage: Eukaryota > Metazoa > Arthropoda > Arachnida > Araneae > Araneidae > Araneus > Araneus ventricosus. The sequence goes on from BGPR01014428.1 coordinate 25,542, forward strand.
GTCCGCGGTCATGCGAACACTATAACTCAAAAACTTGAATAGCTAGATGGATAAAATTTTGTACACAGTTTTATCGTCATGAATGTAGGTCCGTGTAAAATTTTGGGCCAAATGCCAAATCCGTCAAAGGGTTGACTGTCTGTCGGTCTGTATAATTTACTATTGAAACCAATCCGTTACCTCCACACGCATGCGCACTGGAAGCAATCTTCTGTGCGCGCGAAAGGAGCGAATTAAGTCAGTTTGTCCTTGAGACGGCAAGAGCAGCAGTGTGCGATAGATGCTTTTTAATCAATACGCATCTCTGAATTGGATTCTTTACCTAGATATTTTTCAATCACTATAATGAAAACCCTTCTGATAGTCAATGGGTTCTGGGCAACAGTAGGTTGGAATTTTTTTAGCCACGCGGGGGAACGGCACCTTTTTGGGGAATTACACGAGAAAGTTTAGGGGAGAACACTCCCGCTGGTTTGCTTTAGCATCCAAATTCGTCTCGACTTATTTATTTACTATGCTCTTTAAATAATCGCTTGCTTGTTCTGAGCATCCGCTTTTGCATGCTACCACGTGCTATTTCTTTTGTTTTAGAAGTTAAAAAAGCAAAAAAAAAAAATATTTGCAATAAAAATATTTGAAGAAAAATTATCTAATGAATTTAAAATCTTGCAATTCAGTTAACTCAAGCTGAAAGACGATGAATAGCATTGTTGCAAATTACGCTTATAAAATAATTTTGAAAAATTAATAAAAATCGAAAGAAAACAATTCATGGTAATGAAATTGGTATAATTGAAAAGGTAATTTGTTGAATTTTAAAATGGTTTAAAATTTATTTGTACAATAATTTTCTCTGAAGTTACTGTCGAAAAGAGTCAAATTAACTTTTTCCTATTGGAAAAGGTAGAGTATTCTTTCTCTTGTGGTAAAAGAACCAGCGGGAGTGTTCTCCCCTAAACTTTCTCGTGTAATTCCCCAAAAAGGTGCTGTTTCCCCTTCCCCCCGCGTGGATAAAAAAATTCGAATCTACTGTAACCCAGAATCCAATGACTATCAGAAGGTTTTTCATTGTAGATTATAGTGATTGTAAAATATTTAGGTGAAGAATGAAATTCAAAGAGATGCGTAGTGATTAAAACCTATCTAGCACACACTTCCACTCTTCAAGGACAAAGTGACGTAATCCTTCCGCGTGCTCAGATATTGCTACCAGTACGCGTGCGTATGGAGAATAGGATTAGAAAAATTAATTATACAATTTGAACGCCCTTTTTTTAATCGACTGAAACGAAATTTAGGCGCATGTCTACAATTAATGTTAGCAACCGTCATACCAATTTTTATTTAATTATTCTCTAAGCCAAAGGGTTTAGGAGATATAATTTTTACAAGTATGCGATTACACAGACCATCAACCCTCCGACGGATTTGGTCCAAAATTTGATATAAACCTACATTCCTGATGATACAATTGTGTAAAAAATTTTATCCATCTAGATATTCAAGTTTTTGAGTTATAGTGTTCACATGACCGCAGACAGACAGACAGACTTCCAGTGCACGGATTTTATCCAAAATTTGATAGAAATCTACAAATTATGTGTAAAGATCACATACCAAATTTCATACCCGTAGCTCTACTAGTTTTCGAGTTATTGTGTTCACAGACAGACATAATTCTAAAATTGTGTTTTTCGGACTCAGAGAGGTCTAAAATGTAGAGATTCGTCAAAATCTCGAGTTCGAATTTTTTGACGATTGCAATACTTTCTCTTTGTATACTTCGTATACGAGGAAGTAAAAAACTGTCCAAAGTCTGATTGAAGTCGGTCCATCGGTTTAGGAGAAGATGTGGGACAAACCCACCTACTCACAATGCCTCATATTTATTTAAGTTTTGTGGATTATCAATACTTCCAGGGTTTGATTCCTGCAGCTCATTGCATTCTTGCTGCCAACTGGTTGCCGAGGTCCGAGAGGGGTCTTCTCAATTCCCTGGTGATGGCGGGATATTCGTGTGGAGCCCTCATCAGCGGCTTCTCATCAGGGCCCATGTGCTCTTCGGCCTTTCTGGGGGGATGGCCCTCTGTTTATTATGTCTATGGTGAGTAAACAAACTAACTACTGCTAGAACTCTTAAAATAAATGCACATTCTGAAAATTAATGGTGCAGTCATTCACTACAGAAATGTCCGACAACTGTTATAAAGAAAATTAATGAATTTTAGCGAAGAATTCATAATTTATTTTTTAATGAATTTTATTCTTCTTGTAATAAAGCAGACAATGGACTTGTAAAAATTTCAAGTGTTGAAGTAAAAAATAATTTTATACGTTATTATATTTTTATGGCATTACTTGAAAAGTATTTGTACTAGTTTGTCTGTTAGCTGGAATATCTATTACCAATGACTCGAAAAAATTAATTACTTTAATAATAAGTTAATTAAATTAATTAATTTATTCATTAAATACAAATAAAACTTAAGCCACTTTCAAACAATAAGTACTTATCAAGTCCCGTTTTTTCCTACTGGAATGACGCATTAGCTTCTTTTGGAAGTAAGTGTCTTTTAAAGCCTTAAAATTTAAATTTTCTTTAGGCCTAGTTCATTTGCCTTTTTTATTATTGATTTTATTGAAATAAACATATAAAAATAAAACCCAGATAAATATAAATAGTAATAATTCATTAATTTTCGATTTAGAATTTTTAAAAATCAATACAACTCAGGAAGGCTGCCTCCTAGACAAACCCTCATGTACGTATTTTCATCTTGAATACGTAAGCAATTGAGATACAATGCTACTTCAAACACAATTTTCTATTATTTTTCCTCACATTATCTGGTGTCTTTCTTCTGATCCTTATAATTCATGATTTGAGAACATTCCTGTCTTCTACCACATTGTAAAGAGGGGGGATGGGAACTCAGATGTCGTCCCAAAATCGCTCTCGTACTGATTTTAAACGGGACATCGATACAACTAAATTAAAAAATAAAAACTATCTTCTACTACATTCATAAAGATATCACCCCGACCTGACACTAAGCTATTCGGTGAATCTGAATGATTAGGTCGCCGCGAAAACAGTGCAGGTACTGTGGTCAGCTATAAAATGGCCACCACTGGCATATTCACCAACACTCCAGTAGGAGGTATGTTCCGCCATCGGAGATTTGGCCAACACTACCACACCACCATTGCTGTACCCCAGGAAAAGCGAGACCTGTATACTGAGTCGGGCTACTTCACGGACTTGTGGTGCCCTTCCTTCTTCTGCCATCATAAGCCTGTCCCTTATAAGTCAGTTTATTATCGTGGAGATCGTTTTTGTTTGCTTTAGTTTTAACACACCCAGAAATAATACTAAATAATAATGTATCCACGTAAAATCTCACGAGATGAAAATACACAATGAAACAAATAGATGTCATCAAAGGAATAAGAATTAAGACAAGATGAAAAACATATCATTAGCTTTTCTTATCGCACGAGTCTTGTTAACTTATCCTCTTTGATTGTTAAAATTCTTGCTGCTTTCTTACATGTCAGATCCTTCGAAATGCGCATGCGCGTAATCAACCTCATCACTTTCTTGCCTATGTGCTCCTATTATTATTTATCAATGACCTATCTCACGAAAAGCAATGTTATAAAGACTTTTTATAGTGAAAATAATTTTGCCCAACCATATCCTACCGATATATTTTACGAGGGTAAATCAAAAAGTAAAGGCAATTTTCATATAACAGTTTTTTCCACAAAAGAAAAAGAACTGCATATATCACGTTCTCATACCCCTGCATGACACTGCACTTTTGGTATCTTGCAATCATCTCCTGCATCCCACCCACGAAGAAGGTTTTGGTTGTCCAGGACGTCACGTCTACACCAATTGCTAGAGCTCATCATCTGACCTGAACTGATGGTCACGTAGCTTCTCAAGGGCCTTCAAACGGCCGAAGATTGGATAATACGATGGCGCCAAATCAGGACTACACGAAGGATGGGCAGCAACTGAAAGCCATCCTATAGAAAAGTGATGTTAACGTTGCTTTGGAATGGGAAGGGACCGATGCTGGAGGACTTCCTTCCAAATGATGCAGTTGTGAATAAAGAAAATTATAGTGCGATGTTGGAAGACACACTGAATCCTGCAATTCGTCAAAAACGTCAAGCACTCACTCCTGTCTAAGTGGTTGGTCGTACTCCAAGTTAGTGCCATGTCTTGTACGGAAAGGGCTTACTGTGGGTGTATGGTGTAAACAGTCCAACACGCAGGATAATGGAGAATGAAGGTTTATTTACAAATATGCAGGAAAACACGTAGCACGGGTACAGGAAACAATAGTTCTTGCACAGATTACTAAATTAAACAGACAACAATTCACAGGTAATAACAGTTCAGCACTTTGTTATCTAACAACACAAACAGTCAGCAAATCAGCAAACACTAGTAGACAATCACGGCACTTTCAATAGCGCTCAGCTGACCAGCTTTCTAGCTCGCACTGCGGGTAGAACTCCAAAGGCGTTCGCTCTCCAAGGCGATCCCAGTCGATCAAGACTCACTTCGTCGTTCAAGCGCTCTCCTTATATAGTTTTCCCGGCAGGCCGTGACGTCACATGGAATGATCTAGCACATTCACGGCGTATCTTCTCTCCTAATAGAGATATCGAGAAGATTCCAGCACCTTTGAGATCCCATATTTCGTCCCCAAATTTGTCGCCAAAGTCAGGGGTCCAGACTTGGCTACTGTCCGTCATCTCATACTTACTCCTGTAAAACTCTCTTCATAACCATAAGACTCACATTGCTGGGAAGCGCCTTTCCATGTTTGTAACAGTAGACACTGTGCACCAGCTTGCCTGTGTGTTGCTGCCCCATTCTCTGTACTGTACAGCCTGAATTCACGCCTTCGGATTACCACATCTTTCGGCCCTCACCCATCATTGAAGAAGGTGCAATATTGTCGTCAATTCAGTGCAAATGACGAGGTCCAGCAAGGGGTACAGAGTTTGTTTCGTCAACAACCAAAACCGTTTTTCCGGGACGGGATACAAAAGCTGATTGTTTGATACCAAAAGAACATTGCCGTGCAGGGGGCATATGTGGAAAAGTGATAAATGTAGTTATTCTTCTTGTGTGGAAATAAAAATATTGTGTAAAAATTGCTGAAATTTTTAATCCACCCTTGTGCTTGACTTCCTGACTCAAGTATATGCTAGATGTCAGTCTCTAAGTATAAAGGATTTGACCACACGTGCTCGTCATAAAAATCGTACTGATCTTACGCTTTCTCGGTCCAACCTGAACATGCAAGAATCTTTACATATTAAAACCCGTTAACCCCAACGTCCTTTTTATAGGACAGTTACGTTTCACATCTGTGGTTACTATCCGTGGTATTGTTTCTTTTCTGCTTTGTCTAAGAGGCCAATAAGTATTCCCAAACACCTAAACTGTTTTCAACTGACCTCCAATTAGCCAAATTTTGAAGTCAAAGTACCGTCACTCTGAACATTTTGTTTCCTTTGATTTATTTTTGATTTAATGCAAGGAATTCCAAAGTAGCTTCGATTTTTTTAATATTTTATTATATTTTAATTTTTTTTCTTTTGATGTATATCTATAAAAATTTAAAAAAATGATTTTTAATCGATTTTCTTCTAATTTTTAAATTATTTTCGGAATTTAATTTTACTTCACAATTATCTTAATTTTGATTTTTGAACGTAATTTAAAAGACAATTTACTGAAATCTATGCTTTAAATTAAGTTGGACGTTGGTTAATTAAACAGCTGGAGAAGTATGAATCAAATGTAATTTGAGTGTTATATTACGAATTCTGACTGTTTTATTTTCTCTTCACAGGAGCTCTAGGATTAGTTTTATGTCTTTGTTTTTATATTTTTATTTTTGAATCGCCCACTTGTCATCCAAGAATCAGCGATGCAGAATTAGCTTTCATTTTAAATGACCAAGAATCACAATTAACACGGAAGGTAAGCTATTATGAACGATATTTCCTTTTGTTTTGACAAGCATGTCGAACTAGTGTTTAATCTTGACAGATTCTCAATTAAAACGAATACTCCGGAGGAAGTTTCCGGCAGTTTAATGCATTTTATCTTTCTGCATTTTATCTTTCTGCATTTTATCTTTCTGCATTTTATCTTTTTAATGCATTTTATCTTTTAAATCTGTGTAAATTTTAATTGGAAGGCTTTCGAATTTCATTATTATTTCACTTCTGTTTGTCAATTTAGACAAATATCTCTACATAACTGCACACTCAAAGAAAACAGTTAAAGGTTACATCTTTAAAAAATAATTTATATATTGTTCGGCTAAATAATGTTTATTAGGCATTTTATTAAATTTCTTGATAATTTTTTGGGGGGAATTCGAAACTTTCTTTACCTTTCATAAATTTTTTAAAACTAAATTGCGAAAGACCCGAAGATTCACAAAAAAAAAAATGCCACCAAAAATCATATATTTTAAGATTCGTTTAATTATTTTTACTACTTTTGAACTTCTTTCATTTTCGAAGTATTCGTTGACCATTCTATATTTATCTAGAAAATAACTTAAATAAAAATGATTTATCCTTCCTAATATCTCTTCCCATGAAATACGATAAAACAAACTTTTTATATGTTTTTTTAAAGGGAACTGAAGTCATTAAATATTTCTGATTCTGTCAGCAAATGTCAGTTATTCTGAACCTAGGAACTACTATCCAACTACGAAAGATCTTAAAACAAGGTTAAAGAACTACTCGAATCAACAAGTGCTTCCATGCGTGGATAAAGTTTCACATGTTTCACGTGATCATTTTTTCCCCATGTTTATAAAACTGGCTAACAAATATTTGTAAAGCAGGCCATTCACATTTCTTCCAAAGTGGAATTTCAATCGTCAAGGTCGAAAACTTATGAAACTTGAACAAATGATTCGAAACGATGGAATTCAAACGAACTCAAAATCCAAGACTTCATGCGTCGATTCCAATTTGAGACCCCGATACGAGGCTAGCGGCACATCAAAGCATCTGCCTAGATTGGGACCTCGCGACGAGGCTAGAAAATCGGAAATCTGCCGAGTGGGGGAGGGAGGAATAAGGGGGAATCGAAGAGCGACTGTAGCGCACTTTGGAGCCGACGTGAATGACGTGCATAATTGTCTGATTAAAATGGGTAGAAAAAACCGGGCTTAGGACAAATGGAATAGCCAGCCTTCAAGTGAATGCCCAACTTAGATTTCGGGTACAGCACCTTCATTCAATTCTGCCTTCCCGTTACAATGGCATTAAACGTTTTAATTTCCTTCATTTCCGTAGCATTCGTTATTTATTTTATATTTATTTAGAAAATAACGGAAATAAAGAAGATTTATCCTTCAAAAGGAAAAGTCACTATCTGGATGCAACATGAATCGCTATCTGCCAAAACTGAATTTGGGGGTTAGTTTTCTTTTTTTAATATTATGTATTGTTACAAAAGTCTTTCTGTGGGTGTATGGTGTGAACAGTTCAACACGCAGGATAATGGAGAATGAAGGTTTATTCACAAATGTGCAGGAAAAACACGTAGCACAGGTAACAGGAAACAATAGATATTGCACAGATTACCAATGTAAACAGACAACAATTCACAGGTAATAACATTTCAGCATTTTAATATTTAGCAGCACAAACAGTCAGCAAATAACTAGTAACGACAATAACTGCACTTTCAATAGCGCTCAGTTCAACAGCTGGGTGCGGCTCGCACTGCGGGCGAGACTCTAAAGTCGTTCCCAATGGATCAACACTACCCCCTCTGATACAGGCGCGTCCTTATATACTCTCTCCGACAGGTCGTGACGTCACAAGGAGTTTTCTCGTATATTCAAGCGCATTCCCTTTCCTAATAGAAATATCGAGAAAAGGGTTGCATTTTCTGGAATCATCTATTTGTTGCCAAGGTCAGGGATCCCGGAACAGTCGCTGCCCGTCACTCCATGCTTAACCTTCTAAAACTCTCTTCCCAACCATAAGACTGACATTGCTGGGAAGCGACTTTCCGTGTTCGTAACAATATATACATATATATACACACAATATATATAATAATATATAAACAATGATAATAAATAGCGTCTCTTCAACTTACGACCGAGCTCCATTCCTACTGGCAGGTTATAAATTTGATTTATATTTTTTAACACTGATTTAATTCAAACTGGTAATGAAAATTGAACATAAACCACAAAAATTCAATCTAGGTATGTGCAATTATTTTACATAATGGGAAAAAATGCACAGTATGTGCTTTAGTGCATATACTGTAAACAAAAACAGATCATGAAATTGCATGACATTTTGTGCCCGTAAGTCGAAGAAAAGGTGCGCATGTAAGATTAGTCGGAGCGCATACACATCTTTGAAGGAGTTGGCAATGCTGAAATATCAAAATTCTCTTTATTGATGTCTTCAAATATCTTGAAAACTTATTGTGGATGATGGACAAAAGACTAATGGTTAGATTGCTATCTTTAGATGATTCCACTCCACGACCATTGTTGAAATATCGTGCAAAAAGCTGCTTTTATTACCGTGTCAAACGTGGAAAGGAGGTTGCTAATAAAATAAATTAAAAAAAAATTAAGCTATAAGCTTTTATTCAAAATGCACTTTAAATGAGAAAAAATGAACTCAAAAGTTGAAAATAATTTTTCTGATTACAATAAAATGCATAGTTCGAATAAAAAAGTGGGCGCCTTTACCTTCTAGGAATATTCCATTTGTTGAAGGAAATATGCACAAAATATAAGGCACGCTTTTATTCGAACCATGCATTTTATTGTAATCAGAAAAAATTATTTTCAACTTTTGCGTTCATTATTGTAATCAGAAAAATTATTTTCAACTTTTGCGGTCATTTTTTCGTATGAATAAAAGCTTATACCTTAATTTTTTTTTATTTATTTTATTTTCTACTTTTTAGTGACGGCTGACACGAATACACACGACATGTTAGGCCTAGTAAACGAAATTCAGTTACTGAATTCTCCAATATAAAACACATATTAAATATTCGTTACGAATATTACATATTACAAATTTGAAAAAAGTTCGAGACCGAGTGACGAAAGTGACTGAAGTGATTCGTGACCAAGTGACGAAACAAGACTCGCTTCCCCGATCTGACCTTCGACCCTCAAGCCGCTTCGAAATGGGGATGATCCACAGGCCGCGCCCCCTTCTATAGTGTGTCGTCCAGTGGTGTTGCTACAACCCTACGTAACGTGAGGTTGGGTTACCGCTTCAAACTTTATCGCCAGAATATAGGGCGAAATTTCAATATCATTTTGTTAGGTTTCAAAATAGTATAGATTGCAATTTCTTTTTGCATAACATTGTATTATCTCAGAAACACTACTGTGCTAGATTTCTAAAGCTGTAGCTCGATTGGAGTGGGAGGAATCTGAACTCAAGATTTGCTGGACAAGACACTCCAAGTTGAATATAAAGCATACAAATGCGTGGCTGGCTTTTTTATACTTTCAAATTTTAAGATGCTCTCGATATGAAAATCTGTACTGCAGATCAAAAAGCTCTCAGACGAGGAAGTTAGATGTTGAGAGAAGGTGCGAATAAAGGAATGCGTTGCATGTATTTAGATATTTAAAGAAATAAAACTTAGGGCGAAAAATTACGTCGACTACTATGACTTTTTTACTTTCTCATATGCAAGTATACAGAGAAAGTATTGTAATCATCAAAAAATTCGGGCACAGAGATTTTGACGAATCTCACGTTTTAAGACCTGCCCGGTCGAAAAAACACAATTTTGGAATTATGTCTGTCTGTGAGATGAATAACTCGAAAACTATTAAGAGCTACGGGGATGAAATTTGGTATGTGCTCTTTACACATCATTTGTAGGTTTCTGTCAATTTTGGACAAAATCGTCTTCGGGAAGTCTGCCTGTCTGTCCACGATCATGCAAACACTGGCATCAAAACTTAGGTAGCTAGATGTCAAATTTGAACACACAGTTTATCACCATGACTGTAGGTCCATATAAAATTTTAGGCCAAATCAGTCAACGGGTTTAACTGTCTGTCGGTCTGTACTTTTAATCACATACTTATTTGCTTTCAAACGTCTCACGCGCAGCATGCGTACTCTGGGCATCTTCGTGCATGATATTAAGCGTCTTTCATGACGGACTCCTGCTTGGCGCTTTTTTTTCCCCTTTTGTTCCTTTTTCTCCTTTTGGCGAAAATTCTGATCCTTTTCGGATTATTTTATTTCCGTTTTGTTTTGTCGATTTTACGTGTTAGAAACTTGTTTGCGTTCTTGGAATAGAGCGGGTCGAATTTTACTTTCTCGTATACCACGAAGTATACAAGAAAATATTGTAATCAAAAAATTCGAACTCGAGATTTTGACGAATCTCCGCGTTTTAGACCTCCCTGATTCCGAAAAACACAATTTTAGATTATGTCTGTCTGTGGTATTGTGTCTCTGCAGCATGTGTGTGTCTGTGTGTTGACTGTCATTACGATAACTCGAAATATTAGAGCTTCACGGGGATGAATTTGGGGTACATGGTCTTCAAGCATAATTTGTAGGTTTTCTATCAGGTACGGACAAAATCAGTCAACGGGAAGTCTCTGTCCGGTCTGTATGTTCATTATTACGAACGCTATAACTCAAAAAACTTTGAAAAGCCAGATGGATAAAATTTTTTTATACACAGTTTTTATCAATCAAGATAACAAGGTCCGTATAAAATTTGGGCAAAATCCAATCAAGGGTTGACGCTGTCTATCAGGGTCTGTATACTCTCGCATACTTGTTCAGTTTTGGAAACAACTCCCACCGCATGCCTATAGCGGCAATGCGGGGCAAAAGAAGGAACGCTCGAAACTTGGCAGTTGCCAAAAACAAATTCTGGGTGTTTTGTAAGGAAATGCAAACATTTAAGGAGTCTCGCGCCAAGGTCCTGTTGCGCAAAGATAGGCAAGTGAGATTTGTTTGATCGCTAACCACGCGTGGTTCCAACTTTAGTTTTACTTGCGACGGAAGTTTGTTGACGTCTTTTTATTATTCTAGTTTTCTCATTATTGTTAGGGTATATACGAGAAAGTATAGGGGAGACCACTCCCGCTGGTTTTATCCACGCAGGGAGGGAAATGACAAATCTTTGAGAGGTGTACGAGAAAGTTTAGGGAGGTCACTGCTGGTTTCTACTTATTTGAAGGAACCACGAGTTTGATAAAGCTTGAAATAGATTATCTTTAAACTTGAGGCCGTCCATAAATGATGTGTCACGCTTGGAGGAGGGGGGGGGAGGTTCATGAAATTGTGACAGTTTGTGACAATATGGGAGGAGGGGGGTAGCAAGTGTGACATCACATTTTGATTAAAATAAAAACATTTAAAATCAACGGTCTAAATTTTAAAGTTATTTTGAAATTACCAGAATTTGAGGTATTTTTTTAATCGGGGGGCTAAAACAACTTTTCTTGTTATTTTTTTTTTCATTATATTCCTTTCATTTCGAAAAAAAAGCCTTCAGGGTAGTTCTGAGAATATGGGGAGGAGAGTCATAGTAGTAAAATGATTCGAGTAATTTCTATTTTTATGATTGTTGTATATAATTTTAATGTTCATATAAATTAGCATATATAAACTAGTAGGGGTAGCAGAAGTGTGACATCGCACATTTTTGATTAAAATAAAAAACTTTAAAATCGGCAGATTAAATTTTAAAGTTATTTTATGAAATTACTATTTTTTAATCGGGCCTAAAACAGCTTTCTTAGTATATATTATATTATAGTAGTATAGTAGTATATATATATATATTATAGTAGTATATATTATTTGAGTATCTGGACTAAAACCTAAATTATGAGTTTTCAAACTAATCAACTTCAAATCTTATGCATCAAAAGTTGTAAAATAATTTTATTTGTGTTATTTAGACTAGACAACTCACAATCGATTTTTTTTAAATTTTTGTTTACACTTTTGATTCTAACAAAAATTCAAAACAAAATTTATAAAAAAAAATTTGTGCTGCCATCCGGTGGACAGGATTTGAACCCGCATTGCTTCATAACCATTTTATGACGCATTGCCATTCTGCCACCACTGGTTATTGACTGGCTTATGAAATGTGATTAGAACCTGGGACCCTCTGATTTGATGTTAGAACATAATACCATATATACCATACCCAGCCAATGCTGGCGATATAAAACAGAGCATATATTAAACAAAAAGTATTTCAATTTTTTACATTTTTCGTTGAAATCACTTGTCTTGTGTTTTCTTTGCTTAAATAAGACTGAAATGAAACAAATGCTTGTGAACTGTTTTCAGAAAACTTTCAAATAGTACATCTTATACATGTTTGATCCTAGCAAAATTCACAATAAGTAAAAATTTATAAAGAATTTGTTGCCTTTCCATCCAGTGGACAGGTTTATTGCATTCTTCATATTCATTTTATGACGTATTGCCATTGGAAATGTATAATAAAGCAGTGTTTAAATGTTTCGTTTAAAATGAGCAGTTATCAAACTTGGAAAATTATATAAGCTCTCTGAAAGTGCACAACAATTAGTGAAGAGCTATTCTCGAGAGGTTGATAAATATCTCTTCAGAGATGGAATCACTCTAGCAACAACCGAATTTTGCCAAACATATTATAGATAAAAATCCAGAAAAAAAGGAGGTGTTTACGACAAGTTTATAAAACCTTGCGCCCATATTTTCACTCTGATAATGGAAAATATTTCCGAAAAAAAACTTGGTTCCCACATCGTTGTTGTTCGGCTGTTCTGATTGTTGATATCGCCAGTTTTTTTTAATTGTTTCTAAACCAAACACCAATCGATCAGCTGAAAAACTAAACATTTCCAACTCGTCTTGTTTTTGTGTCGAAAGTATATTGGTCGGAAAATATTTCTTCATTTGTTTAAAAGAACAAGAAATTTTTGATATTCGATATTTTTTCTCCAATCACTGATCAAATCCTTTTTCCGGAGATTATAGTGCAGTTAACGAAAAGTAATTTAGAAAAGTGTGCGAAGTTTGTTGAGCCATGTTGCTTCAACTCAAATTCCCTTCATCAATGATAATTAATATGGACCTTCTCAGAGCAGGAAAGAAGCAGGCTTGCCAGGGATGTATTTCGAGAGACAGTTTACGACGTTCCGATCAAAAAAGTCGTGTGGTGTTATAAAATTTTTCAACCGTGGTTTCACGAAAGAGAAAAAAAAAGATCAAATTCATAGCAGGTGCAAAGGAAGACGAAAACTTTGATCTTTTAATTATTGATGATCTTATGAATTCTCTCGACGAATGATACAGCACAAATGTTCACGGTTGGATCTCATCATAAGAATTTCAGCATAATTTTGATCACACAAAATCTTTTCGCCGCACTAGAGTTGCTAGAGATATTGATCTAAATGCCATTACGCCGTACTCTTTCGAAACAGCAGTCAATCTCAAAATTGGTTGTTTTTGGTGAACAAGTGTTTCCTCATCGTTCCGGAAATTTTTCATGGACGCCTATAAAAGGCGACGGCAGGAAAATATCAATTCTACTGTGAGACTGCTTCCCGGCGACAGATGAAGAGTTGAGATTGCGACAGTCTTAGCAATACGTAACTTCC
>BGPR01014429.1:0-28075 GCA_013235015.1 Araneus ventricosus
CCAGAATCTTAAAATTTAATCTAGAAAATTTTTATTTAATATTTTGCGTTGTTTTGGGGAATTTTTTGCACTAATTTCTCAATAGCATAGTTTTAAATAAATGTACGAAGAAAATAGATACACCATCGGAAAGAGCAAACGATTTCCGTTCTAAAGAAGTTTGTTTCGAACATCTAAAGTAATTTACTGAATTTTGAGAATTTGTTCAAAAATAGTCACTTTTATGGTAATTTTTTATTAGGATTTCTTAAAATTCTCTCATCTGACGATCTTATGACTCTATCATTTTCATTTTTTCAGCTCATAACTGAAACGTTTCTGTCGGACTTAAAACGATAACGGTTAAAATATCTTTTTCCGTTTTTCTTAATAATTTTTCCCTGATCAGCTCAAACAGTTTTTTTGCAAGCCAGATTTCTCAGTGAACATTCTACGGACGATTCCCAGAATGCATTGGTGCAATTTCATTGGCTGGTGCGTAACCTTCCTCGCGGCAAGTGACGTCATATATTAATCGCGTTCTTCTCGGAGATGATATATTAAATGAATGACTTCGATAATTATTTTCGGCTGTGTCTTATCGTGTATCTTTGCCTCGCATATTTCGCTTGCTGTCTAATAATGATTTTCACGATTCGCTTGCTGTCTAATAATGATTTTCACGTTTCGCTTGCTGTCTAATAATGATTTCCACGTTTCGCTTCCTGTCTAGTAATGATTTTCACGTTACAAGTTTTTAATATAGTTTTGGATTAACGTCGTAATTTTGAACCGTGGCCAGATGACGAGGACGACACCTGAGCTGGCACCTCCATCTCCAGACTTCCGTATCACACCAGAGGGAGAACGTTTGGCCCCATATAAGGCGGGTTTCGAGCCTGGAATCCTCCAGCCCCAAAGTCCAACGTTTACCACTAGGCCACCGCGGCCCTCAGGACTTTGGGAAGTCTAAAATATGGAGACTCATCAAAATCTCGCTGTCATTTTTTAAAGATTACAATACTCTCTCTTTGTGCACTTCGAATAATTTAAGCCAATAAAAGTATGCACGCTGTATTTATTTTTTTAAAAAAACAACAACTACCATATAACATAGAGGCGAGAATTACAGCAGAAATCATTTTTCAAAGGACAATAAATCCGTAATACCACGAAATATAATTCCCAATTAATACCAAACATCAAATTAGAATAGAAAAATAGAACTGGCTGTCTGATTCCCGACGTATTGTAAATATAGCTTAACAAATGAGTAGTTTGGAGTTGAAAGTCCTTCTGACGTTTGAGAAACTTTTTATTAGAGAAAACAAAAGCAAAATCAGATAATTTCATCAAATAACAGCAGATTTCACGTGAAAAGCTTTATAAAATTTGAAAGCATTACACTCAGATGAAATACGGATTTAATGAGTTAAAGCTATTTATATAAAAAGGGTTTGCACAAACTCAAATGAAATCTAAAATTTCCACATGGGTAATTTCTAATGATAAAGCTGAATAAGTTCCAGTAATGAACTTCGGAATTTTCTAAAGGTACCAAAAATGTTCGTCTGGATTAAATTAGTTTAAACTTCATCGCATTTTGTTAGTTTCCTCGGCTGTCGCCTTTTACAACTGCTGATAACAAGATAAGTCCAATTAACTGTTTATAGTCTGAAAGAAATCTTCAATAGCGGCCGCAGAGTGCATTTTTTCCAGTTTACTGCAGTTTCAAGTATTTGTTTATACAGCAAATGAAGGCCAAATGATCCAAAGCAGACATTTTGTAGACGTTGACAGAAAACAAGATTTAAAGAGAAAACCAAAAGGAACAAGACAGATTTAAAAATAGGTTTTTATGACTTTAGAGGGCAATGTCTCATCTTTTAAAAATTGTTACACAACTGTTTCATTACTTTAGTTTCTAAACAGTTCTTTTTTAATTTACCCACTACAAAAAGTGAGTAAAAAATAAATAAATTTATCAATTAATTAACTAAAATTATCTTCCTTAAATTATTAGTTCTTGTTTCTAATTATTTTCAGATGAAATTTAACAAATAAGACTTTTACATATCTTGAAATTAAGTATTCGTTAAAAAAATTTCATTCGTTAAGGCATCAGGAAATTATCCTTATAACATGATTAAATATTTTGAGCTGTTCCTTGAGCTCTACTTGACTTCACTTTGAGCTCAACTTGATTTTCTGTACTTAAAATAGGTTTAGAACATTTGTAAACAATGGATTCAGCTATTTAGATTTGGATTTTTTAAAGTTTTAGCTTTAAATTATTATGAAAGTTACTACAGCGGTCATAAAAAACAGACAATGGTTCTAAAAATTACAGATTTGTATAAACAGCAAAATATCTACCATATTCCCTTCAAAACAACCCGCTTAAATTGTAATGCACGTAAACTAACATCTTTTTTCATTCAAGTGTTTTCTTCATTTCCGTAAAACTCAACTGGAACGAATAACTTTGTTTTCTTCCATCAATAGACATAAGGAAATCGCCACAAAATGACAGTTTTATTTGATAAAGTTAATGAAATGTCACATGTATCATACTTATTTAATCAATTTTTAACCAAAAATTTGATTATAAATAAATACGTCAATGCATTGTAACATCAATCCTTATCTCCATTGTCTATATTCATGTCGTCTTCTGCGAACCATTGGAACGTTATAACCTAATCAAATATTCCATAAGTTTTATTGTCTGGTCATTTTAATAAACTTTATGTTCCATAGCACTACAAAACTTCTGCCATCAGTTCCGATTACGGTGCTTTCTTGGCTAACTTTTAAGTGAAATTTCCCATCCTTACATCATATTTTTCGCTTGGACTGTGGCGGCCTTTAGGTGAAGTCCATAATTTACAATTGCAGGATCAAAGATTTGAAATTAGATTCCTCATAAGACCCATTACTTATGTGGGTCTGGTGTAGAATAATTCTGACGTTGTGAGTCAAATGTTATGTGGTTTGGAAACTCAGGGGAAAGTTGGCTGTGTCTACTTTGTCATCCAGCTATTGCTCAAAAATAAGAGGCCTGTTTCTAAAAAAAAACCAGCGTGTAGTTTCAGCATGGGACGTTCATAAACAAATGAAATTAATTTTTAACATAAATCGATACTTTTTTTTTCTTTAAGCCATTCTCTTCAATGTTGAGCGATTTCAACAGTTCGTGTTTCTTCTCAACTGATAATATGTGCTCAAAGAAGGAGACACCTAGAGTAAATTATATGTTGGGCAATTGAATACTTTTTTTTAATGAAAATTGTTGATGGGAATGTATGTGAATGAAATTCAATGCGTGTTCTTTGCTTAATTGTATTAATTACATTCCAAATTATTCCATGATAAAAATGATTTTAAATAAAGATGAAATTACATGAAATACGGACTTGTATATAATATGCTGACGAGAAAATTTTGATAACCTCAGGAAAATATATTGGGAGAAGTTTACAGCACGTTGTAAAAGTAACAGTTTACTTTGTGTTATTTATAAGATACTACACAGAAAGGGTTTTGTTCGTCGATTAAAAACAGGGCGTAAAAGACGGAACTTTGTACAACCATGTGTTTATTATCAACAAAAAATCTTGACGCGTGATATGTGTTTTCGAAAAGAATATGATTAAAATCACTTAATAATATTCTAACTATTGCAAATACATAGAATGCTTTTGAATAATTAGTTCTCAAATTTGAATGATGTTTTTATATATATTTTCAATGGCAGTGATTGATTGTCCTATACCAAATGAATGAATCTTGAAAGTTTTCTGGCATTAACAAACATCATCCACTTATGTCAGCTTTCTACGGATTTACGTCAAAATTTCGTTTACCACAAACTTACAGACAATTAATTTCTTATTCAGCATATGATTATTCAACTTCATTCCCATGCTTCTCTTTTTATTTTACCTAAGAAAAGTTTAGTTTCTATTCTTTTTAAAACACATGCAAAAAATATAAAAATCAATTTTATTCTATTGTTTTAATATTTTTTTTGTCGCGTCAAGTTATTCGTGATGAGTCGCTTTCCTGATCGTAAAAAGCACTTATTAGCCATAACTTTTATGGTCTCAGTCTCGTATGCACTACTTATCGCATTTTTAATTTTACAGGAACAAATTAAGGCATTCAAAAACATTATAGTTTTAAAACATTACGTGGGATCTATAAATATTTCATATGTTTTTCAGAGTCTAGTAATTGAATCAATACCAAAACACATCCCCCAAATAGAAAATTTTAGTCTAATTATATGACAGAGAAAACAAAAGAGCTAAAGGATTAGTTGACACTCTTATCGGCTTGTCTATACTATGATTTTGAGGCAAGACAAAACTCACCTCAACTAGCAAAACTCGCTTTCTGAATGAAAATGTTTAGCTTATCATACATTTTATATAACATGATACCTAGTCTCGGACTATTCAGGCCAGGAGCTAGCTCTTATCTTAAATGCTTTTAGTGACAAACTACAACAGCGAGCAAAGAGACGCCTCGGAGAAATAAAGAAATGCCTCGGACAGGTCATGTAGCTGAATAGCAGCAGTTGACGGTGTTAAACCTATAATCACGGTTCGGCGGTTTTGAGCAATCACATGTTCACCATTAAATGGTATGGAAAGCCGTTTCGTTGTTAAAGTGTTATACCTGATCCTGGAGTTGCGTGAATTTGATATATATATTGCGTAACGACCGCACGTGTTGGACAAAAGGGTGTGTCATGTAGTTATGAGTTACATGGTGAATTCAAGAACTTGCTGAATATGCTGAAGACGGAGTGTATTGTACAGAACAGACTCAAGACAGAGTACACTGACTGGCAGATTCGGTGGCTCGCTATGACCTGATCGACACTGAACATGCACATGATAGCCTGTGTTAGATGCCGTCTTCAGCAGCTACATAGCTTTCCAAACAAGGTAATTGCAATAGGTTTCATGAACTACGAACACATGTACAGTAACCAATCACTGAATTTCATTAGTCACTGGACATAGAGCAGCACTCGTGGTTTGTAATTGTTATTAAAACTGAACCAACAAAGTTTCATCATATATTGTTTCTAGATGAATAACTTTTTTATGAAGAAAAAATCGCCGTGGTCAGAATTGACCCGTTTTTTGGAGAGCGATACATGGCAGCACATATTGCAGAACTTCAAAACCAGGCAGAGCACAGTCTTCCAGAATGTTTTCTCGTAGTTGGACAGCTGTTTGGTAACTTACGCAAATCATTGTCCTTTTGGTTCAATTTCGAGTGCAGTCAGCCTCAAACCACACATCATACTGCGCTCTCTCAAACACCTAAACACAAATCACATCTTTAGCTGACTGAAGCATCACCATGTATCTATCCTATGGAAGATGTATGGTGGTGTATGGTATATGGCATTCTATGTGCCGTCAAATGAACAAGTCGCCGCAATCGATAACTTCAGTGCTTCAACGGAGATGAATGTTGATTGCCTATTCAATAGTATGTCTTAATGTTTTGAGGCATACAAAACTCGAGAAAAAAGTTGCCCGTTGAGGCCAGTTTTTCCTCATGAATGAGTTATTTCTTTTGGATACTTTTTGCTTAATCTTTCAGTCATTTGCATAAATATCTCACATGCAACAAGCTTCTGATTTGATTATGCCTGTACCAGTGGCTAATCCAGGATTTGGGACGGGGAGGGGGCTGCGGTATAAAAAAATTTCTATCCCTCGTGACGAATGTTAAACCTTATGGCTTATGTAAACCGAAACACTTTAACTTTACAAACTTTACTCACCTGAAAATAATAATTACAAAGAACTCTACATTACTTACGATAATTTAATAAAAACGTAATGAAATAACTAGAAAAACATGTTTTTGACCGTGTCAACGCTGCAAATACGAGTGGAATGACTACAAAAGTGGGAAAACTTTCGAGCCTGTCAAAAACAGAAAGAAATGTTTTTTTTAAAGGGAGATTAAAAAATACAGCTGTAGTAATTTTAAATAAAATAAAGAATTATTTTCTAGCTCTGGGGAGGGCTGCAAACCCGATAGCCACCCCCTGGATTCGCCACTGACCTGTACACATTACATCATGTTATGGCATTTTTTTACGGGTGTACTGTATATTGGATCAATAATCACCTTGCAGACGATATTACTTCCAGGCTTCATTTATTATATGCATGATTCACATATAGGTAAAATTACAGGTGGTCTAGAGGGGCTTCAGGACTTATTTGCAATTTTAAAAGTTAAGCAATTTTCTGTTCCTCCGCTAATGTCTTGGTTCCAAAAGGATGCCTTATATTTTTCTTACCAATAACATAAAATTAAACTGAGGCTTATTACCCTAGAAGTTCATTTACTTGCAATAAAAATTTTTTATTATTAGAATATAAAATGTTCTTTATTACGAAGTATATTTATTTAAATACAGAGAAACATGCTTCAGAAAATATCCAACGCATTTCTACCTTTATATAATTCGAATATTGTAATAATACTATTTTATACAATTCGATCAAATATGCCAATACTCCTTGCTTTCATATATTTCAACAACAATAGGTCTATTATATTCGTATTCCCTTTTCTATTTATCAAAACTATAACGATGCAAACTTTTCATTTTTCTTCATTCACCGTAATCAATACGCATCGTAACATCAGTCCATTTATATTCCTACTATTTGGGGATTCCAGGAAGACATTCCTATCAAGCGTGTAGCTGCAAACTGCGTTGGTTCTTCCGTTCTGTCTTTTCGATATTAGATTTCAAGAAGTGCGCCTCATTCGTGCAGAGAATAAAGAATTTGCAGCAGACAGGACTTGTTGTATTGCTGTCGACAACAAAGTGACTTACAGAAAAGTTATTTTCTGTTTATATTCTAAGGATACAAAGAACCATGCATTTCATGTTAAGCCTCTGAAGCGAATTTGTGAATTTAGGGATATTTTATTCAATTTATTATTTTAACCATCATTTTGAAATTCACTTTAAAGGAAAATTTAACCATTAGAGGATTGGGATTAAAAATATTTCTGGAGAATATTCAATTGCAAAATGAATTCCATTAATAGAAGCTTATTTATTGAAATATGTTTCGATATTATTATTATGTCGGGCGTATATACAAAAATAGAATACTGTGAAATAACATACCAAAATGGGAGTTGCTGAAATAGGGTATGAAATGAGGCTGTTGAAATATGAATATAGTTTATACAATATAAGATTTAATATCAATGATATAAATTTTCGAAATGAAATTTAAACTTTCTTAAATAAGAAAAATTCCATTGCGTTGAATATTAGGTTCATGATAAAATTTCAAAAAAGCACATTATTCGGGTTTCCCAAACTATATTATAACTATTATCTGATCATAATTTAAAACATCTTTCTTGTAAAATTCCTTACGATATATCTATAATACATCCTAAGGGGCAATAATCATTAAAGAAATTCTTGATACATCTCTAACATACACTCCTATTTTTTTTAAATAAATGTTTAACGTTTATCCATTACATTTGAAATTAGGTATTTCTTTGCGATGATTTCCGATACAAGTAAGATTCGGGGAAAGTCGGGAAACTTTTTTTTTATAATTGCAACAAATCCAGACAGTAAATGTTGTGTCAGACATAAACTATTTTAATTGGACTATGCAAATTTTTTCCCTCTATTAACACTGTATTTCTGTGACGGTGATTTGAATACATTCATCGTACATTGTTCATATTTTTAAAAGAAGTCTGAGAAGAAACATATTTAAAAATTAATTAATGAAATTATTTCATTTACATTGTTTATTAATTATGGTTGCTCATGCTATTGACTGATTCTAATTTTGATAGTTCAACGTTTCACGTATTATAATAATACCAAATATATATCATAAATTAATTTCGTCCAAGTTTTATGGAATTATTTCCCATCAGTTTCACGTGTTGAACTGAAGTTGTGAGTTACCTGTACTATATAAGTTTTATGTTAGTCAGTATAATATTTTTAAAATTAGTGGCGAATGAATGGTAAATAATGTGCTGTTAATCGCTTTTTATTAAAATTTCAGCACATGCCTTTTGCTATCATTATGACTAATTTTCAGAAGCATCACTGTAAATCTCATATTCTAGAAAATTTGAGTTTCGTTTGAATTTTGAAGACAGTTACAACTCGTTAATTTATTTTTTTAAATGAACTATTTGTTTAGGATCGTTCAAATATGATTTATTAATTGTGAATATATCAGATATCCATAGGGTTAAATACATTAATATCTTACACGTATCACTGCAAACACGACTAAAGTGCTCACAGAGTGAATTTAAACATATTCATTATTTTAACGCATTTATAATAAACTATGTAATCTTTGAAATACGATAATATATTCTAACAGAAAAATATTGTCAAAAATGCTTCAACGCATTCATGTTAAACTATGTAAACTTTGAAACATAATAATATATTCTGAGAGAAAAATCTTGTCCAAAATGAAAATATAAATATATATTTCATTTTCATTTTTAATTTTAATTTTTAGATTAATATATGTATATATTGAAAATATAACACATGCTTTCATTATTTTAAATATTTAGCTATATATATTTATATATATACAGTTTATAAACATTAAACAAAATTAAAACATATTCAAACCTTTTTTACATACATTTAAAATATAGATACTCTTCATATCCAATAACCCCAAAAGTACAATAAATTTAAGGATGTTTCGTTGTCCACAAAATAAATTAACGATCCCTGGCAAAACGGGACGTAAATACAACTAAACTAAACTAAAACCTAACAAAAGTCTTCAGGAATTTTCAAACAATAGCATTATACTGACAGATAGTAGATCAATAGTGGTTTAAGTCTCACTTGATGCTTTATTGCGCAAGTGAGATGCTCCACAATAAACTTGGTCAGAGAAAAATATCATCAAAACTTTCTTTTTTATTTTTTCGTACTGAAGCTCAGGGTGAAAACATTGAGAGGAGCAGAACTAAGAGGTAGGACACCAATAACCCAAGCGCAACGTCCAAAAAGTAGGTTTGGTGTTAATGGTGCAAGAGCAAAATGTGCCGATGTTGTGTTAAGCTTCTAAAGGCATATTAATTCTAAACATGGATCAAGCGAATTTACACAAAGGGTTGCCTTTCACATGCAAAAATGTATTTTATCTCGTTTAAAATGAAAGCTTAAAAATATTCATTGAAATTTTAAATGAAAAATTTTATATTAATATTTCCCTGAATTTGTCTGTTAATATATACCCGCCATTATTTCTTTGCATATTTTTATAGGATATTAATAAGTGCATTGCTCCTCTTTTTCAAACTTATCGATAATAGAGGTCGCAGTAACCTGGTGGAAGAGTCTCTGTTTTGGGACCGGAGGATCGCGTGTTCGAGACTAGACTCTTACAAAGATCCACCATGTATGAGGACCGGGTGCGTTAAAATTCGATGGGGTCAAACGTCACCTCGCTGGTGTGGTGCGGAAAATTGGAGATG
Source organism: Araneus ventricosus (assembly GCA_013235015.1). NCBI lineage: Eukaryota > Metazoa > Arthropoda > Arachnida > Araneae > Araneidae > Araneus > Araneus ventricosus. The sequence continues at coordinate 9,532 of BGPR01014429.1, forward strand.
GCGGTTTAATTCAAGTGTCGTTCTCTTTATCTGACCCTGATTCGAAATCACGACGTCATACCCATAACAGACCTCGATTAACTATTAACCGAGACGTTTTACAAGCCTATGTATAAGAATACCGCATCGCATTTCCACTGCAAAAAGATTATATCGAATCTCAGTTAAAGCTGCTTTTGTATTAAATCATTATAGATGTTTCCTGTTCATTTGATGAAGCAAAACTGCCCCGATAGCTGGGAAAACATTTTTAAATCTGTTAAAAATATTTTTTTAATATCTGATATAAAATGTTTTACCTAGAAGAACTAAAAATATTATTAAGTCAATCAATTTAAAAGATTAGTGAGAAAATTTATCATTTTAATTTCCGAATTGAAATTCATAGTTTTGGTTTTGAAAACCCATATGGCGGCTTATTTAATCATGAATTTGAAGATGCAGAAGGGAAACATAATTTCATAACATGCAGAAGGGAAACATAATTTCATAACAACGAATGTAACATTTATAAAGAAAAAATGCTTTATAGAATGCATATTTCAGAACAAGCGAATGTATCACGTAAATTAAAATTTGACCCACAAGTTTTTTTCGGAGGGAAATATTTTTCTACAAACTTTAACTTACGAAATCGTTGCTACTTTCTGAACATCTAAAAATCTTTAAAATGAAAAGTGTTCCTTAATTAGAATACTTTTTTCCTAACAAATACTATGAAATAGTTTAGCCTCAGTGAATTAATGCATAAACAACCAAATATTCTCAAAAGAATTCGATAAGACCAAAAATAAAATCTCAATTAAGACGCTTAATTGCTAGAAAATGTGTGACAAAACTGCTCAAGTAAAACGATAATAAAGAAAGAAATTTGAAGAGTTCACAAGTTAAAATTCAAATAATTTTAAAATTTTATTTTTAAATCTGAAAAACTATAATCGCAAAATCATATAAAACCATATTTAAATTTCTTATTTTTTAACAAGATGGAAACAATGATGTGTCAGATGTACACAACATACGTTGGCACACTGTATCTGTGGCATAACCAAATAATTGTAAGAATTATTTACTTAACACAGATGCGCGGACCTTCCTCTCCTATATGTTATTTATTTCAAAACCAACATTTTTCACTTTAAATATAAGAAACTTTTATGATCACAAATATTAAACTCGTTTCTCAACAATCCGAACTCTACAAATCAGAAATATAAATAAATAATTGCAATAATTATTTATTTTTCAGAGATTTACGCACCTCTCTCGGTTGTATCATATTTCAAAAGTTGCAACAGATGGCACTTTAAAAGTGAGAAACTTTTATAATCACAAGCATTAGAACCATTTCTCAGTAATCTTACCTACAAGTTTAGCTTAACTTTTGTAGAGCAGCAGCATCACTTTCAAGAACACCAAACTTGACGGACGGGGGACGCATGCCGGCTCATCGTCAACCGATTAGACGCGCAAAGACTGACCTCAGTTCTCTGAAAATTCTCAGCAAACTGAAAACAGGAGCGCGCCGCACGGCTGTCAGCAGTGCTCTGTCGCTCAGTTGAGCGCAGAATCATTTTTCACTTGTTGGCCAATGGCAGGGGTTGCTGCGCGAACACAACCTCTCAGTAGCAGTTCTCGTCTTCCCCAATTCCACATATGAGCACATTTTGGATGGTGTGAGACGTTGGGGAAGAAGCCCCCGGCAAACGGAAAAGCAATTCCCCGCATCACTTGCTTTTAAAATAAAGATTTCGGGGGACAAGCAAATGGGAAATGCGGCTAAAAGCTTTAAGATTGTTGGGATTGGAAAAATGATTGAAAAAATTTAAAGACTTTCGGAAGAGTTTTATGGGGCCTTGCAAACAGATTTTGTGACATCTTCTATCTTGAGGATGATTTTTGTTGGGGGATTTTCATGTTTCTCTTAAAATACAGAATGAAACGTGATGTTTCAAATTTGTTTGTACAAATTTCTAATTCGACTTTTCATGCGAAATGAAAAAGCATACTACGTTAAAAAATATGAAGAATTGATACTAATAGTTTTTTAAGAATTTGCTCTATTTATGTTTATTTCATTTATTTTTATCATGTAATTTTCTAATATATAATTTGCACGTATTCAGCTAGACTAGTTATTTAGTCTGCTTTAGCAATGGCAGGTTGAGAATTCGAAACCCGATTCAATGAAGATTCACCGCACACGTTGGCCCGAAGTGCTTTAAAGCCGTCTGGGTCAAAAATATGGAAGTTTTTTTATAAATGCTGCTTGATTTCTGCTTTTATATTAATTTTTTTTCAGGTAATTTTCCAATATTCTCTTATGTGTATGCCTGGTCCAGTTGTCGAGTATCTGCTTCGACAATGACAGCTAGACGATACAATTCCTGATTCTAGGAATTGCATAATGGATCCGCATATAAAAGTCTGCGGACTTTATGTGCCTCAAAGCCATCGGGGTCAAACACCTATTAGCTTAGAGAGAGGTTGCTGGCTCAGGTGCTGTCACTACCATCGATCCTCAGTTGAAAATTTCGAGCTTTTCTGTAGTTCAGGCATTCCCAACCTTTTTTCCTTCGCGTATCCCTTGAGTAGTCTTTTTATTTTCGCGTACCCCCTACGTTATATCCACTCCTCCCCTTCAACCATCCGTCTATACAAAGAAGTTTCTATCAATAATGTTAAGGGGTTAGGTCAGCTTAAGAGTAAATGACTCGAATTAATAACATTTGCAGGATTTATTTTTGATTTTACATTTTATTCCACACGAATTTACCTTTCACACTAACTTGGGAAACAAAATTTTGCAATTTTTTTTTATTTCCTTATGTTTTCTTGTGTCCGTCATTTCTTATTTCCACCATTGATTTCATGTACCACAGGTTGGGAATATCTATTGTACCTCAAAACGGGTCTTTAAAATTTAATGAGTGATGTGAATGCTTTTTGTTATCACACGCATATATTATATTATTTGGGAAATTAGCTAATTTCAAGGCAGATGAAACATATTCGTCTTTACTATAAAAAAGGAATGAAAGATTTTATGCTTGAAAGTTTATTTTATCCGTCTAATATCTAATGGATTAAATCAGCATTTTAATTCATACATATTATTTTTGATTTTACATTTTATTCCACACGAATTTACTTTTCACAATAACTTGGGAAAACAAAGTTTTGCAATTTTTTTATTCCCTCTATGATATATTAAAGATATAATCTTTGCAAATTTTCTTAAAAATTAAGGAGCTGTAGTAACTATATAATTGTAATTCAATTAATGTAATATATTTGTTGAGTTGGTTGGTTGTTGCTTTCTATGCGCAAGAGTCAAATTTGTCTACACTGAGTCAAACACATGGTAAACAGTCGCTGTTTACCAGCACATTTCAGAGTGATAAATCGTTGCCTTTGAAATATTTCTCTTTGAAAGTCCGCTTATTCCAGTCGTGTTTCTAATCGACCTAAACTAAAAGTTTTAATATACAACAATATTATTTTGTAAAAGTGCAAAGAAGTTCCTTCTATTGGAAGTCTTTCACCAGCTGCCACTCAGTTAAGTTCAATCCCGGTAAAACTAGAATAAGCTATATTTTAATGGTGTTGAACATTGATGGAGAGATAAATAATCAGAAATAAGTTTTGATGATCACCACTTTGTCAATTAATTATTAAGTGAATGGGAAGAATATGGTAAAAACTTCATACATAATGTATTTATTCGCCATCGTCTATGTCATATCATTGAACATGATAACCTGAAATTCAACCAAAACAGTTTTAATTTATATTTTTGTTTGCGTCGTAAATCATGCTTGTAAGTTGCTCTCTTTAACACTCATCATATTTGCAGTTCAGTTTCGAACATATCTTCAAAGTTTTTAATGCAGTTTCGGTAGAATAGTTGCAAAATCATTATACAACTTTGATTTCAGATTTTTCAAAGTTCACTGTTATAAAAACTGGAGTTTTAAAATAATAATAGCATCATCAACAATATTTGAGATCTGGAAATTCTGAAAAAATAAAAAAATAGATGTATATTTAAACTACACTAATCAATAAATATTAGTTGCACTTCGGAAAAGTTTACATAAGAATTCAGTATTTTTAAGTTATTTTCTTTAAAAAATAATCATGTTTTAAAAAGTAAATTACTCTTTTTTTAAAAATCTCGAATATTCCTTCCAACCTAAAATTTCGTTGCTGGAATAAACATTCGTTTTGTTCGTACAAGATTATTATTTACATTTAATCCAAAGATATGGGGCAATAAGGAATGCAACAGCAATTCATTGATTTCTGACAAAACACACCAATTCCACGTAAATTTACGCATTTTGTCACTGAAACCTTCATTTTGTGAGCTTAATTTTCATATATTTATTTAAAGTAAATATGGGCCTTGAAGCTTTTGTTGCAGTAAATTGAAGCATTTAATCTTGTAAGCCATTATAGATCAAATGGTCTCTAAAAATCAATCGGGGATCATATGTCGTCTGATCAAATGCTAAATACCAACTTTCTTGTGCCAAGCAATAATCAAATATAAAGAATTTTTATTAGTGCCTTGACTTGTGTGAACCAACATAATCAGACTGGGAACTTTATGTATTTGGGTGGTGGTGGTGGTCGGTTGTATCTGTAGAAAGCAGCTCCATCATATCCGCCTGGTTACTTGCTGGAGCAATTTTTCCTCTTAGGCAGGACGGATATCCTTATTTCTGATATTGGGAACATTAGTGTTAAAAGATAAAAATTTTAAAATTTTTACCCACTTTTATTTAATTTTGCATGTTTGATGTTTATGAAGATGGAAATTTTGAAATTGTATTTTCATTCTTTTCCTGATGTGTTTGAGTTCTGAAATGCTTCCTGATGTGTTGAGTTCTCGATGGCAATAAACTTTTTAAAATAGTTTTATAGAGGGACGCGACTCAAGTTTGTGTGTGTGCTGCTGAAGAATCCAGTCAATTTTAGGAACCCTTTTTTACTAGGCTGTTCCACAGCACAGAACATTAAAGTTACAACACACAAGACAAAACAGAGTACAACATCACGAGACAAGCACACAGACAAGATTGACAGAGAGGCATCATGGGAAAAGATGGCTCCAGTAGCGCCACCTACCATAGAAAGGAGAAGGCAGTTGATTGTAATCGCTACAGTTTCAGAAATTAATTATGAATTAATGGTTTAATTTAATTTAACTTTGACTCCATTCGTGTAATGACTTCTGGTAGTGAATATGAGAGAAAAAATGATTTCAAAAATCTGTACTAATCATTATAATGAATAACAAATTAAAACAAAAAATAATTTCTAGTTTTTGATGAACTAATAAAAATGTTCTTAGTAAATTTATTTATTAAATTACGAATCTTTCCGTACTACCTTTATATATATTTCAAAATTATTTACCAGTGGAACACCCTAATTTATCGAACACGTGTGGAAACTTTATTTTAGCAATCCAGACGTTAAATCAGCGGACTTTTTCCTCTGTCGCACTACTAAAGCATTAGTATTCCACCCCTCTTCTGTAGCAGATTTGTGGAATTTCTAATCACCTTGTAGGTAGTGTCACTTCCTTTTCCGAATATTTTGCCTCGTGCTTGTTCCTATTGATTCAAAATGAGAATGTGTCACATGATAAGGAGTTGAAAAGTTGTAGAGAAATTATTTATCAAACACTGGAAGGTGGAAGAACACCTTCCTGTTACTTATTTAATCTATTTATATTCTGCTTCTTATCATTATTTTCTCTAGTGAAAGTAGATTCATTTTTGAATCTCATCAAAAAATGTTAATTCACCATTTATGTGTTGTAACGTTATATAATTTATAATAATAATAATAGATAATTAAAGCATAATATATTCATAAAAAATTTTTAATTTAAACACTTACAATCATTATAAATTTAATATTGTTATTTAATTTATTATAATATTTTAAATAAGTAATAATAAATTAAATAATATCCAAATTTTGCTTTTGTGATTTTTCGTGTGATTTTTTGATGCTGTGATTTTTATGTGATGCTGTATCTGAAAGTCAATACAAAAATCACTTCAAACGGCAATAGGAAGTAAAATTCATTAAAATCGAGTATTTTATTCCTATTTTGTTGTACAATCACCTCTCAGCGGGGTATTTTCACCTAAAGACACTTTAAACATCAATATATATTATATAATCATCAATCTCTCTTTATGAATGTTCTAATATAAATTTGGAAGAAAGCGTACGCCTTTGTCATATTTTATACATGCAGCTGATAAAATCGCATAAGGAATGAAGCAATAAAAAAGCGATTCTTCAATAGAGCTCTCTAAATGCAAATGAATAAAAATTATCTTCTTTTGAGCCGCATTATTTGACCAATGAAAATTTGTAATGCATATTCATAAAAAGTGTAAATGACGCGTCTTCTATGACCACTACTGTACGCTCTAAACAACCCGATACGAAATATAAAGTTTATTACACATTACGTTATAGAGAACAGTCGTTTGTTAATTTAACTATTCATAAAGAATTGTATATTTCCTCATAGCATAATGTTTATTTGAATATTTTTTGGTTTTAAATTTTTTCAAACATATAAAAGCAGTTTCTCCCCTATTTAAATCGTAAAACAATAACTGAGTCTGGGACATTTGCCCGACGGCTAATATTCCCTGATAGTAAATTTCCCGAAAAATCACTGTATAGGCACGTTACTTTACTATAAATCTATTTGTCCGATCAATTTCTTGAGTATAACTTAGCAATTTTTATTTCAAATAGGAATCATAAAAATAAAGCATAGATTACTGTATGTATAACAATAAATGTTTTCTCATATAGGAAAACGCTTATTGCTAAACGTACTGTAGTGGTGGCTGTGTGGATAGGATTTGGATAGCAATTTAAAGTATAATATGATTTTCAATAACCTGGGCGAAAGCATTTACATATTTCAAGGGAAAAAAATTTAGCTAAAGGTAAACATATTGTTTCTAAGTAAACGATCTTCAATCATAGTATGAACTTAAAGAAAATGACTACTACATTCAGTGGTACAGATATTAGAAGAATAATCTAGCTAAAATTGGTAACACATGGAAACAATTTTAATTTTAAAAGCATTTTAAAGCAGTCATTATAAAAATATTCCAGAATATTATTATTGCCGAAAATAGTAAAATGCTGAAATCTTGGAAATATCGAGCAAACATGTTTCTCCGAAATAAATCTGTTTCATGCGTTGATTTATATTTCAAAATCTATCCAAATAGCGTAAGTATCCTTTATGTTTTCCAATATATTTTAGTTTAAAATTTTGAAATTCAAACAAATTTTTTTAAAACTGCAAATACAGAGGGGTTTCTGGACGAAGATGTCTATGACGTGAAAGGTCATCCGTCTTGGTGCAATAATTTATTTAAACTATTTTCCCGTTTCGAAAAACAGCAAGGGTACTTTGGTACTAACCACATGATTCTGAACCGAGGTCAACTGACGAGTCGACACTTCAGCCAGTAACTTCCTTTACTTACATCAGGATCACACCAGTAGTCTTGGTGCAATAAGAGTGACTTTAATAACAGACAATATGTGCGCACGAGAGAAAAAGTACACTATAATGTCCTTTGTGTTATACAGGGTGCTCAAAATTTTTATATAAACAGTTTAAATCACAGTTACATAAATATGCATTTAATAACATATATATAAGTTTCATAGCTCGAATTCATTTATGTAAATATAGAATTGTGTCATTTATCAGAAATTTATAAGTTATTCACTGTTAACTCTAGGCGCTACTGAAGTTGTATAGAGAGCAGTGACGACTTGTCCATTAGGCCTGCAGTCCTCCTGAATTTATTTTAAAAGCTTGTATTTTCGTTTTTATTTTAATTGGCTTACTTTTCTGATTGAGAGATCAATGATCAACGAAAATGACAAAAAGTAATGAAAACGTAAAAGGAAGAAAGAAAAATCAATTAAGAAATTAGGAGAGAGACGAACAAGAGCTGCGTAGAGCTTTGCCCTTCATAGGGAACAAAATTCGCCCACTGAGCAACACGGAGTGCTGAGTCGGAAGGCAGAAGCGATCCTTTCTCCGTTTGAAATAAGATGCATGCCCTTGAGCTCCATTTTCCACAGCTCTCGTTTGGCGGGACTTCTGTCTTTGCCTTCCTGATTTGGTTTTCGCCTTCTCTCAGTAGTCCAATCATTCAGTAGTTTTTAAATCAAATTCTGGAGGAGTTGTAATTTTAGGCTCCTTTAATGTTTTTTTGGGTTCTGATTACAAATCTGAGACTTGCCACAAAAATTTTTGTTGGAATTTTAGTTATGGCCAAAAAATATGAAAACATTTTCCTCGGTTTTTGCTTATAGCTCAAAAACTATAAATCTTTAGTACATACTCATCATTGTATACCAAAATAATCAGCACAAATTTCCTACAACTTAGGTCTATACAATTTTTGCAGCACTGCTTGTTTCTGAGCTAACGAGCCGCCACTGATAGAGAAGTATTATAGTAGTTGACATTTTTCGAAATATCTTTCTATGAGTGCCCTTAACTTATTGAATGGTGCTTGTCTTGCACTGCAATTCATGTGATATCTCATGTATCCTCGCAAAAGGAAATCCAATCGAAATTTAGGAGGGGAGTTAAATGCTATCTTTTGGTCCTAACCATCAGTATATGAGAATTCTATTGAAGATAAATCATCCGGTCGCTCCATCCCGTAAATACCATTCTCAATTCACAGACGTATAATGTATTCCTGTTGACAGTTCACATGTAAACTTCAACTGTTATGGTGTTCTCAAAGAAGAAGTGTCCAGTTCATCCAAATATTGACAAGTCATATTATGCAGTTAGCTTATGATACCTTTATATATTATTCTAATATAATAAAGTAATTATCAGTTGTCTGAGTCATTATTTATGAAAAAGCATCAATTTAATGTGCCTAACTCTAACTGCCGAATAATCAATTTAAAAATAAAGCAGACAGGATATCTGCATATAGAAAAATATTTTACTAACATAAGCTGAATATCGTCGCTTAACAAGCAACACTATCGTTCTCAATTTTTTGAAATTTCAAAAAGGAAGAAAATACTCAGTTTTTCGCAACTAATAACGGATATTCCTGAATTTTTAATATCCAATGTAGACATAAGACCATATTTTCCTACAAGATCAGAAAAATAAATTTAGAAATATTTCTTATTGTTTGCGAAACATGAGTATTTTCTTCCTCTCTAAAATTTCAAAAAATTGAAATAGGTGGTGTTGCTTGTTAAGCTGCGATATAGTCCTGCAGTAAGCTGATAATCTATCAATCATACCCATGCTTTATTGCTATATGCAATTCCACAGAGAAAAAACTTCTACCATACTTTGCATACAGCATCCATTATTTGCAAATGGTATAGAGTGAATTTATAAGCTAAAGTTATGAAGCTTCAATTGCATTGGAACTAATAAAATAAATTTAGTGCTCGTGTAGGAATGAAACAAGCAAGCTAGAGATTTTTACACTATATTGATGAGAAAAATAAATTCGCTCAAAACAGGATATTTTGTCTGTTGCATCTCAACAATTAAATGATGAAATTCTGTTGTTTCGAGATAATATTTGAGAAATTTTGGAATTTATTCATTAGTATTTTTTAACACTACTATTTTGTGCAAACAATTAATAGTGTACTACCCAGATAGCAATTTTAGTTTGCAGCAAGCTTGCCACAAATTTGTCATGACAAGAGTGCACGTTTGCCACAAATTTGTCATGACAAGAGTGCAAGTTTGCCACAAATTTGTCATGACAAGAGTGCAAGCTTGCAGCAAGTTAACGAAAGCTCCGAAGTCACCATGAAACGAACTTGCAGCAAGCTTGCCACAAGCTTGCCGTGCAAACTTATTGCAAATTATAGCAAAAACAGAGTACGAAACACAACCCGGGATAGAACCCGCGACCTCCCAGTTCCGAAGCGGAGACGCTAACCATTGAGCCAGTTGAACTCTGAGAGGAGAAGATAGATTTCGCTAATACATCGTTCGATTCGATTCGTATACAATTTATTTTTAACTATTTTCTGAATTTCATTAATTTTTTGAGTTGAGAATATAATTTGAAGTCAAAGAGAGAGCGATTTTCGCTAATAACTACGTTTTGCTAGTAGAATAAATTATGAAATTAGAGTTCAAAAGTAATTACTTTAAAATGGGACAAAATGTCTAGTTATTATTGTTCAACAAACACTGACTGTTTTTTAGATTTAATTTTGTTTATAAACGTTAAAATTTCAACATTAAGAAAAAGGCGATATATTTTTATTTAAAGTGAGAGTGATATATTTAGTAAAAAGATGGAAAATGTTTCAAAAATTTTTTTTATAAAAAAGTTATTTTTTTCACAAATTATCATTGATTTATTGAATTAATGAAAAAGAATTACGGTCTAGGAGATGCTATTAAAAATCGGACGTTTTTTAAAGCAGAGACAAAGATAATTTTCTCTTTATTAAGCTATCTTTGCAGGAAGCTTGTTTTGCAAAATTGCAGCAAGTTTGATTTGCAAAGGAGGTGGCGCTATTTGTCACATCGAACTTGCTACAAGTTCGATTCAAGTTTGACGCGTCAAATTTTGCCATGACAAGTCAAAATCAAACTTGCTGCAAACTTACGTGCTATCTGGGCCATTTTAAAATGCCACAAAAAATTTTAACTGCGCAGGGAGTCTTGAATTTTTTGTGGACTTTAGATGACAGTGATTTAGACAACATAGACAATGAATTAGATTTTGTTGCTTGTAAATCTCCTATTGAACTATTTGAGTTGATCTGTTTTAAGTTGATTGAGCTTCAGTTCTTAGCAGATCGTTCAAAAGTTTCGCTGTTCGACATGAATAATAACAGCTCGATAACAAGATCTCTGCCTGTTCCTGTGTTAATTTATACAATGTTTACTTCTTAGTGAATGATCATTAATATTCCCAGTGACATAGGATAGGTCTACAATCACTTAATACGTTCGATACCTGAATTTAGACGGAATATTACATTACACAGCAAGGAGGTTCCACTATTCAAGCACAACACTAATTGTGATCATTTTTGGTGGATTTGTTTATTTTGCCAAACCACAGTCAATCAAACCTCAGTTTACTAATTCATTTCATTTATAAACTCTATTTTCCACATAGGAATCAATATACAAAGGATTTACCCATTACCAAACGATAGATAATTGCTTATTTAAAATTTCATCACACTACCTACTGCAATAGTTCTTCAAGAATTCAATGAAAACCATTAAAACTGTCATGTGAAAAATTAACACAAATAAAGCAAGTCAAATATAAAAGAAACTTTAAACGTATATCATGTATGTAAAACTATCTGTAGGTAGATACACTGTACATTTACTAAAGCAAATTCATGGCATAAGTGGAAGTTGGCTATAAAATGAAATTACCGTTTGAAAGAACATTTCAGTTTATTTTATTTTCTGTCACTTCGCAAAATTTATTCTACTTCAGTCTCATTCGCCCAATGATATTAAGTAGTTGCCCAGTGATATTTCTTTTTGTTTATGCCTGTATTGATCTTTTCCACTGCTTGTTTTTTTAAACACCTTTATTTGACTTGGTTTATGTTTCTATGGATGGAATTTCGTTATAGATTTTCACTCACTTCTTGATATGTTTAAGTTTTGAGATTCGTATACGTATGTGTTCTCAGTGACAATACAATATGTTAATATTGTCAGAATTTAATAATCAGTTAATAAATTAATTTAATTACATTTTGACTCAATACTAGTGATACCACATGAATTCAGAAAAATCGATTCCAAAGTTCATAACGTTTATAATAATGAATTATGTATTAAAAAAGAAAACGTAGAAAATATTTAAAATGAAAAAATCCTTTATTGAACATTATTAAAAATGTGTTGTAAAAAACTTTTAATTCCTATTATCTTTCTTCCCGCATTTCAGGACTTCCACCAATCATTTGAAACTCCAAGCGCACACAGAAAACATGTCCGTTTCAAGATCAAGAAGAGTCATGCTTCTCGGTTCTCCCTTTGACAGAAAACGTGTAGTTTTAACACACGGCTGCAGGTGGGACATTTCACCCAAGGGTGTTTGATATTTTGAACAAATCGATGTCACAGCTCCCGATCCGGAAAAGCAACTATTTTTACAAATGGGTCCAAATCAGACAAAGGTACAATTGCGGCTTACTGCTTATTTCACGTTGAAGGAAAATTTCGTACTTGAATTCCAGAACGAGAGCTCATTAAAACACTGCACTTTCATCGTGCCAAAATAAATAATAGCCTCATAAGATTCTTGTCAGATAAAATTTAACTGTCCATTAAGGGCGGCCGTTCTCTCATATTGCCCGCGTATATTTTGCGTTTCTCCTTGAAATCAGTTGTTACTTTTGCGCTTTAAGCTATCTTCATTTACCTATGGATTTGGAATAAAAGAAGTTTCTTCTTCAACCACCTATCGACATATGCAGAAAATCACAATTCCAATCGCCCTTGTTACCGCGCTTGAAGACGGAAGTTCTTTCCTTTTAATTTTTTTATTTACAAATTTTAAGCTGTATATTAATATATTCGTTTAATACAAAATAGATTTTATGTGGTGAGTGAATTTTCTTTAATGAATGTCTAAAATCTACTACAAATGTAAGTACTTTTTCTACTTTTACGATGTCCTCAAAAAGTAAATCTTCGCAATGAGAACTGTTTGCAAGAAATCTGTGCGATATTCTTGCAACATTATTGAAAAAAATAATATATACAAAAATAAATATATGTTAAACAATTAATTATAAAATCTAATATTAAGACATCAGCTAAAAAATACAGCATTTGATCTGACAGATCCAGGCGCCTAAAATGAGGCATAAAAATGTTGCTCCGAAAGAAAGGTTTAGTAATACTTTCAATAAAAAATCCATTAACCCAACATACACTAATAAAAGAAATTCATGAATATCAATATAAGAAGAAAAACAGTGGAAATGGAAGCATCAAATCGCATACCGACCACATTGAAAATAAAACAACTGTCGAATAAGCTTATGAAATCTATTGCAATATATATATTTCTGGAAAAAGAAACTTACTTCAAATGTTATATTTTTAAACCTTTCCTAATTTTTCTTTAACTCTAGATCCTCGTACAGAATATCTCTACAGATTCCAATCTGGAACAGATTCTTCGAAACAACTCTTTGGAAAAAAACATATTAAAATAAACATATTTTCCTATCAACAAAAAAATCAATATTTTAACAGGCAATCAAGTTTAGTGGCACAATATCAGTCGATTTCAAATAAAAAAAATGACCAAATATCTTCTGGTAGAAAGAAATACATCCAAAATAAACAAGTTACATCTTTTCCCAGCTTCGTCCAAATATCTTCTGTTTTCTGCCAATTTTTTATTCCATTCCTCCGGAACTTGGTATACCATTACAAGGATATATCCGCATACCATTCGTTCTTCGAGAAAACAGAGCAAACATCAAATTTCCATCCCATCTTACACTCCATATTTCCTATTGCAGCCTATTTTTTGTGTTTCTATGTGCGGAGGAACAACAGACGGGCCATCAATTGCAATCTACAGGAGTTGCATCAAAAATAGGGCTAGTAAAGGACAATGGTAAAATACAAGTAGAAGAAGGAAATAAAACATTGAACACGCAATATGTGTTTGATAATGGCTGTTTGAAAAATCTGTATTTTTACACACACGGTTGTTACACAGTTTTTATGCTACTTATGTCCTCGGAAGAGCAACAATTAATTTTTAGAGAAATGTGCATTGCATATAAGGTGTAAATTATTTAATTCATGAATAAAAATTTTATTTTTAAAGAGTAGTTTATACGGCCTTTCGTTTTGACTGTGGGAAGGTAATACCAATGTTTTGGTAACTCGTTTGAGGCACTGTTATCATTACTTTCCCGTATATGAAGCATACACAGTGGAAAACATGATTTCAAAAATGAACGCAAAACATATTCAACCGTTTTGAGAGATTGGCCGTGCCTAACGAAGGGTTAAACCACATCGCCAGTGGCGGACTGGCCAGGTTACCAGCTTGCCTGATGGCAAGTGGGCCCTCTTATTAAGTCAATAATCGGCCCCAGGAATATGCGTGTAAAACAGAGAGAAAGAGAAGAACTCTTTTTTCCTAGAAAATATCTTGCGCCTTTTCTGTGTAAGGCCGGGAAGCAATAACCATAAGATTTTTATTCTTCTAGGAGGACCCCGGCAAGAAGGAGGGAATAACCCCTCTGCGCAAGAAGGGCTAAACAACTTTCTTTTTGTTGTTGTTTGTGCATTTTGTTGTCGTAAAACTGACGGACGAGCGAACTCGCCTATTTTCTAAAGTAAAAAAAGAAGAAAAAGTATTCTTCGGGCCGCTAAAACTGTAACAAGGGAGGGGGAGGGATATCACGTAATTTGAGGACCAAAGGACATCTTTGAAAATGTTCTATTTTTCTGAGATGAATAATGTAGCGAATGTGTCGAAGCTAAAGATCATGACCTTATTAAGAAATTCATTGCGAGGCCGCGGTGGCCTAGTGGTAAGATCTCGCCAATAACTTCTGAAATATTTATAGCACGAAAATTATTTTTACACCATTTTAAAGAGCAATAAATTGTCTTTTTAATGACACTGATTTTATTGCGGTACAATTTTTTTCTCTAATTATAATTCTAAATAATTGAAATTCTCTAATAGCATTTAAAAATTAATTTTAAACGCAATTTGCAACAATGTTTTCTATTGGCATAAAATTAAATTCAAAGCAATTTATTGTTTCATTAAATCCTGGTATGAATATTATTATAAATTTATATAGTTTTTTTGTATACAATTCAAAAATTAACTAACATAATGAAAAAAGCTTACTTTGCAGTAAAAAAGGCTTACTACTTACAGATACTTTGTTCGTGTCTTTTCTTTTCTTTCTTTTTTTGCAATTTACGAAAGTTGTTACAGTTTTATTATTTTTAATTTTTTAGTGTATTTCTTCATATAAGTTATTTTTAACAGATTTTATATTAATTAGTATAAACTTGTATTTTAAAATTAATACTTTGCAGCAAAAAAGAAATATATATTTTAAAGCAAATAGTTAAATTTAATTTGTTTTTCCCTCTATTATCCCCCGTTTTTGATTACATGGAATTTACATTTTAAGAAACCCATAACAATAACAGTATCAACAACCCATAACAATATCAGGAAGCACTGTAAAGAAGAGCGAAGTGAAGAGAGAAAGGCCTTTAGCGGTTTCCTGCTTTTTTTCTTATTTATGCTGATTCATCCACACAGGGATAGTGATGATTTAATAGCATTCCCAGAATTAATTTATTTCTTCATTTTCAGTGGATTTTTTATGGGACTTTAAAGATTTCCTTTCTTTTATTTTATGCAGAATTCGGTTAGCATTAAAAAGAAGTTAAGTTAGAATTGACTTTGTTTCATCCGTTCTGTTTTCCATGCTTTTTTTTATTTTTTAAGCACTCTGTCTACAAACAGTATACACACCATGGGATACTGTTTGGATTCTGAGTTATGACAGGGTGATTTTTAGCTAAGTTCAGCATTTTATTTTATTTTTTGTTTTCGTTGTTTCTTTGAGGAGGATTATAAGACAAAAAAGGAGAAATCTTACTGTTGTGCTTTTATTCCTCGTATCTCAGCCATCATAAAATCGGAATTTTTATTGAAATACATTGCCATCATTGTAGAATCAATCCTTTGCAAATTATCCGATTTACCTTGTACAAAACCAATATCCATTGTGAAATTGAACGTTGAATGGTAGGAAATCCAAAAACTTCACTTTTAAAATGTTAGCTGGTACAAACGCCTTGATTCAAAGCAGGGAATAAAAGTAGCGAAAGAGAAGTATGCGAAGGAAGACAACTTTGACATCAAAATCTACTCGGCCAATGAGAGTGCGTTTCGGATTGCATCCTGATTCCTGCTATTTCAGTGCGTCTTTCACTCTCAATATTTAAATAAATAAATTTTTATGTAAAATTTCGCTTGCATATTTGAAATTAGAATGATTTTTTCTACAAATACGGATGGCTTTCACGTGTTTTTAAAAAATGCTGAAGTTCCCCAATCTGGAGAGTGTTTCCGCAGGCCGTTGCATGATGAATTCCTCCAGAACAGCACAAAGAGCAGATATCCAATTTCTTAGCGCAGAAGAGAAGCATGCTTCACAAATTTATCGCAGGATGAAAGAGGTGTACGGAGAGCAGTATCTAGCACGCACCATATCCCGGTGGTGTCAGCGTTATGGGGCGGGACACGTAAACAACAAGGACTTGCCACGCCTTGGGCAGGCGCAAGTACAGACTAATAGTGCCACGATTTCGGCTGTGGATGAGCTCATACGGCAGAATCGTCGGATCACCACACGTGAAATTGCTGTGGAACTGTCGATAAGCAAAGGAACTGTGCATCACATAATCCACAAAAGGCTTGGTTATGGCAAAGTTTGTGCACAGTGGGTGCCCAAGCACCTGTCAGAGAATGAGAAGACGGCGAGAATGGGTGTTTGCCTGACCCAGTAGTTTCTACACTGAAGCCATCCACTCCCTTCCTACGCGCTGGGATCAGTGTATCCATGCCAATGGCGATTATTTATAGTTGTACTGTTCCACATGAAATGCAATTAGAATATTGTTATTAAAATTTATTTACATATAACTGTAGTCTCCTTTTCATTTGAGCACACCTTACAGGAAATGTTGAAAGAATACGATTTCACATAGAAATGAATGTTCACAAACATCTTGTAGAAGGGCGAAATATGCTCTTGAAGTGAAAGCAAATGATTAGTCAAATAACATCTACTCCCTCATCATTATTGCGCGACTATAGAATTCGCTTACAATTACCACTATTTTCTAGAACACAAGAATGACTAACACCCTTTAAAAAGCCTGGGAGGATTTCATGGACGTTGCCGGCTAAACGGTTATTTGCACTACATGGTTTGCAATCTCGTCCACATTTGTTCACGGTTTCCCTAAAACGAAAGCGATGAAAGATAAATCTGTTGTTTACATTTGATGCCGCGTTATTCGACGATCAAGTTAGAGTTCTGTATAAAATCGTGCATTTACCCGACCGCTTTTGCCTAGCATACGTTAAATGCATATTAGCTGATTCCTGAAAATTATACTGATTCATGTTTCTTCTGTGAAATAAACTTGACGAATTACAGCCGGCTGCTGTAGTCGGACAATTTTGTACGTGAACGGAAATTGTGGTCACAATACTCTATATTGCATCATGCGTACGTTTGCGATCATACATTCCTATGTTAAATCGAGTTATTTTGCTATACTAAGTCAAATTTCAACGATAAATTCTGAATCACGGTGCAAGTAGGTATTTCAAAATACGTGTGCGAGTGTAAGATGAACAAAACACATGTGCTGCTACTGTCACGGTTTAGGTTATTTCGAAAAATTCAAATGGCAACACACATATCTTTGAATGCAAGTATGAACAGCAACTACAGCGAAATGCGCGTTATATACGGGCAATTTATAGTTTTAAGCAACTTTATAAGTCCGCAGATATTATTTAAATCACGTTAACGTCACATGTAAGAATCAGGTATTAGGTAGAAAATCATTAGGATACAGATCACCCCTTATTATATGTGAAAAATACGTAATCTGTGTTAGGAAAATTAAATAAAGATAATAACAATAACAAACAATGAATACAGAAATTTTAGCGAAGAGAAATTCTCAAGAGCTTCTTATTACCAAACCCAATGTTTAGCATAAACTAGTAATTAATCTTTAGAAACAATGCCTTCTCTTTACTAGTCCTGAAAAAAAAAGAATTCGAATTTAAAATATTCCAGCTTATAAAATGTCTTTTTATTCTAAAATATTCATAATTTTATGTTATGTTTTGATTATAATAAAAAGTGAAAGGCATTCTAATTGCGTATTTTACGTATTTTGCTTCTCTAATTACAACCAAAGGAAGTAATTATTTTTGAGTCTGTCACATTTTGAAGTTAAATGCTTCGCAGAAAAAGACATACGAATTTTACATCTTAATAACGGGATGAATTTTTCTTTGTAAAAAAATGTTGCAAAGAAAACGTAATTATGCGATTTGGAAAGTAGGATGTTGCTGAAGATAATTGCTGGCTTCAAAATAACCAACGTTTCATAGTGCACATTGATTATGTGTATCTTTAGCAGTATTTTTAAATTATGACTACTTTCTTTTTTCTTCTGTTTTTAAGAAAGACCTGCTGTCTCATGCTGTTTATCCGAAATTAAATTGAAACTGCAGAAGGTAAACTACTTTTTGCTGTGTCTTGATTTGGCATTTATCTATTAAATTAAATTGATATATCATTAAAAACTGACTTCTACATTCTTTCGACTCTACATAAATGATCAAATTTTACTAAATAAATAAGTAAGCAAGTTTCTTCT
>BGPR01014430.1:0-39231 GCA_013235015.1 Araneus ventricosus
GATAAAGATGGAACGGATCACGATATCCGACATTCTGCAGCTGATCATAATTGCCCTAGCTATAAAAAAGAAATATTCTTCTACCAGAAATCCGTTAATTATTAAAACTTTCCAAATAAGGACTTTGGAATTGCTTAATGCACACAAGAACTTCTTTGGTCAATATCCAAGAATACAATCTATCAACAAGCATAGATAAATGGCCACTACAGATAACGTTTTACTACAACACCCACCTCACCACCAGCATTCAACTAGCTCAACAACCACCAATAAGACAACCTTCTTACAAATTAATCTTAGAAAATCAGAAATAGCAACCTCAACCTTGTTAGAAGCCAGCGATTCCCACAACCCCTCTATCATTCTAGTCCAGGAACCATATATACTAGACGGAAAAATAGCGGGTATCCCAAGATCATGGAACCAGTGGCTCTCTAAAAATAACAAGGCAGGAATTATCTCCCTGCCATCTTGCGATAAACCAGTATTCCTCCAATCAACGGTTAATTCAACAGCACTCAAAATACAAACCGAACAAGGCCCACTGACAGTCATCTCCGCCTACTCCTCTCCCTACAAAAATATCATGGAAACGCTGCAGGAGCTACACTCTATCCTCACAGACCTAGGTGATGAAAGGGTCTTGATCTGTGCAGACCTCAATGCACATAGCAGGATATGGGGCTATGCTAATGAAGACACAAGAGGGGCTCAAGTGGAGGACTTTCTCCTAGCCCAACAACTCTACCTTCTAAATGAAACAAACTCCCCTCCCACCTTTGAGCACCGCGGCAGAAAAGGATGGCCAGACCTGTCTTTCATCAAAGGCACGGACTTCGCTAACTCCTGCACATGGAAAGTTCTTGAAGATTACACCCATAGCGATCACAAATATATCCTTATAGAAGCCCTTCTCTCACAATCACACTACAGCTACCCGAGATTCAAGACAGCCTATGGAGGACACAGAAGGATGCTACAACACCTAGGACAAAAAACAAAGCAGCTAGTGCAACAGATAGAAGAAAGCAACACCAAAGATCATTTGGCGAAGGCAACGGAAGAGCTCCAAAAGGCAATCTTCGCAGCAAGTAGAAAAGCATACAAGATCAAAAAATTCAAACTAAAAATAAACAACAACTGGTGGAACCAGAGCCTCCAGATAAAGAAAAAAGAATTACAAGCCCTAAAGAGAAGAACTAACAAATCTGAAGGCGACAATAAACTGAAATATCAACTGCAACTTTCCAAACAACAAGCAGAGCTAAAAAGAGAGGCGAAAAAGGCAAAAAGGAATTCTTTCCGGAACACCTGCACCAAAACAACAGACCCATATGGCCGGCCTTACAAAGCGGTGGTCAAGAATAAGCATCCTCCAGCAGAGCTCTTTAAGCAATTGGGAAATCCAAGCAGTGGAGACACAAAATCATTTGCTCTTAAAATACTTCAGGAACTCTACCCTCCATCCCACTCACCAGCTACTCCACCCAACTGCTTCCCACTAATTCAAGAACCTCAAATTACAAAAAACGAGATAAGAAGAATACTGAAAAAAGCACCAACAAAGAAGGCCCCAGGATTCGATGCAATAGACTACATCGTACTCAAAGAAGTCAACAATAGCTTCCCTGAAATCCTCCACACCTTTTACAATAAATGTTACCAATTACACTGTTTCCCAGAACCACTGAAAAAGGGAATTATGGTCCTTTTCCACAAGGACGGCAAAGAAGCAGATAAAATTAAGTCCTACAGACCGGTGACATTGCTTCCAACCATAGGCAAAGTGCTGGAACAGATCCTTCTCCGAAGACTCAACCACACGCTCAAAAAGAAAAACATACTCCATCACAACCAGTTCGGTTTTCGAGAGGGCAGATCCACTGACGACGCCATCCACCAATTGGTTGAAAAAATACAAGATGCCAAAAACAAGCAATTGCATACAATGGTCATCTCCCTAGACATTCAAGGAGCTTTTGACCATCTGCAATATAATTCAATTCGCAATAGCCTAGACGAAATCAACTTCCCCTCTCATACAATTGAAACCCTTAAAGATATACTTACTGATAGGAAGGTTACCATCCAAACAGCCCAAGGCCCAGTCAGCTGGTCACAACAGCAGGGATGTGCACAAGGCTCCTGCACAGGCCCAATGTTCTGGAACCTAGTGGCAAATGAGATCATATCCGAAGAATGGCAGCCGAACGTCCATTTGCAAGCCTTCGCTGATGACTTTATCTTCGTCATTAGCGAACCCACAGGAGCAAAGCTAAAATCTACTGCTCAGGCAGCCCTCACGAAATTCCAGCACTGGACTGACAAACACCAACTCAAGGTATCTACAGAAAAATCCACCACCATACTGATCAGCAGATTAGTAAGTGGTCCTCGAGTAAAATGGGATAATCAAATAATTAAAAGGTCTACCTCCCTTAAATACCTAGGAGTAATAATAGACAACAAGCTGAATTGGGCCGATCATCTCATCAACATGAAAACTAAACTAACTCACCTCCACCAAAAAATCACAAGAATAGCAGGAACAAACTGGGGACTTAACAAAGACCTCAGGAGAAGGCTGTATAAAACAGTGGCAGAGAGGATGATTCTTCACGGAGCTGCAGCATGGGCCTATCCACTATCAGCCAGACAATCCAGGCTTTTGAATTCAATTCAGAGAAAGTTTCTGCTCAACATCACAGGGGCATATTCCACTACTCCAACAGCCGCACTACAGGTTATAGAAGGGATCTTACCGCTCCACATCAAAGCAGAACAGGAAGCGGTCTACGTCAGAACAGCCAGACTGCGCAAAACATCTAATTACAACAATATCAACTTCAACCCCAATAACTACGAGGACGGCACAACATCCACCAAATTCCACCCAGCAATTTTCCAACTAGAAGACAGAATATCTCTGAAAAAGCAATTCCTTCCAGTACCCGGTCTCAATATTTTCACGGACGGTTCAAAGATAGAAGACAAAACAGGCAGCGCCTTCTGTGTCATGGAAGAAGACACAACAAAATACGAATGGATGGCGCAACTTAGTCCCTTTAACACAGTATTCCAAGCAGAGCTTCTTGCTATAAAGGAGGCTTGTCTTTGGGCAAGCAAGACCAACCAACAGATAAAGGTATGGTCAGACAGCGAGTCGGGCCTTTATTCAATTGCTTCAATTGACACCAAGAGCCCTATTGCTCAACAAACACAGGAAATATTACTTAAATCAACAAACATTAAACTTGGATGGATTAAGGCTCACGTCGGATACAGCGGTAATGAAGCGGCGGACGCACTAGCCAAGAAGGCAACACAGGAGGGAATCCCCACATTCATCCCAGCACCAAGAAACCATATCAAGAGTCTGCTACAAAAAGAGTCCATCATCCGCTGGCAAAAAGAATGGGACAATGGAGAAACAGGCAGGAGCGTTCATAACGTTTTGCCAAAAGTCAAGACAACTTCTACTCCATGGCAAAGGCCGGAAATAATGTTCGTCACGGGCCACGGCCCATTTCCAACATATCTCAAAAGATTCAACATCAGAAGCAGCGATTCCTGTGGCTGCGGAAAGCTGGGAAACCCCTTACACTATGCTACAAGTTGCCTGTTTACAACGTCATACCACCTAACAAAACCGTCACCAGACCTAGAACCACTTTGGTGGAAAAGAGTCATGAACAACAACAATTCTAGGGCGAAAATCAAAAAACTCATGCACTTCATCGCGGAAAACGAACCACTCTTATTTCCAAAAGATGGCGACGACAACTAGCCACAGACTCAACTAACCCTATGTACTCATATCCTCTCTTCTTCCATACACAGGGCAAGACCCTCTCAAATTCAACAACACAACGATCTGAAAGACTGAACTTTAAAAAAATATTATATTCTTTTGTTTTAAATGTCATGTTGTTTGGTATCTTTTTATAGAAATTGTAATTTTTTTTTTTTTTTTTTTTTTTTTGCTCTGGCTTTTTTTCAATAAAGTCTCACGCATACCCAACCAACCGACAGGGAGCCGCCTTGGCTCCGAGTTCGGGGGTATGCTGTGGTGTTAAGTCCAAATATTTAATAGAATCGAAGTTATGATACCTGTTCAATCTAGGTGCCTTTCCAAATTCGAAGATTCTCCCTTACTTCATTTTTTTTATTAAAATAAAGCAATTTTCTCTTCCATCATTTGTCTTACTTCATAGATAAATTTTGCGTTCGAACGGCGATACATAATTATATGTAAGTAATCGGGGCACAGAAGAAAGGAAGCATTGAGACTGATTTTGCACATTAAGAAAGAAGTTCAATCTTTTACTCTTATAATCATGAAATTCATATTGTTACTTTCCAGAACACTCCAAGAATTTGAACAATCGGTTTTGATCTTTTAACGACTCTTATGTAACTTGACATAAAAAATAGTAGACATTCCAATTTATTTTTATTTAATTTCTCATTCTTTTGATGGCAATGGCTTGCATAATTCTGTTTTTTTTTCTTTCTTATTTTCTGGATTATCACGCTATTTTCTAGACAACATCAATATTTCTTTTATAATTTTACTCTTTTAGCAAAGTCTTTCAAAAAACAGCCCTAAGCACAATGGCTTCCTAAGAAAATGGTTTCGAACAAAAGTATGTTTCTGCTTTGGTTTCCACTTTCTGAAGCATTTCCTTCCCATTTTTTTAAAAAAATCATTTGCTAAAAAATGTTTTTTTTGTAACATTAAAATTATGTCAAACGATTTCGGAGAGAACATTTCCAAACCGTCCATTATTTTAGTTTCTGCGAAATGTATTCAGAATGTCGTTATCTTGACGTTCAAAAGATAGTTTTTCCACTAACTTATATCAGAATTTCTTCTAAAATGAGGAGCTCGGTGTATAATTCTGTCTATTTTTCAGTTCAAAATTTACGATTCATTCAGAATTCTGTACAAAGATTCTAATTCAGGATGTAGAATCGTTCTTAAGAACAAACTGTAGTTTATACATATATATTTTTTTTCAGGAAATCATATCTTGGCAACTGGAAGTAACATCTACAAGAAAAAAGATGTTTCTCTCTTCAATGGAAGTTAAGAGTAAGAAAAATTATTGAATATTCTCGAGCATTTTTCCCCAAAATTGCTATTTGAGATTTGAATTACTTTTTTTCTTTGAAATATAAACTTAAAAAGGAGTATTAATGAAAAAATTGAATAGCTAACAATTTTTATTTTTGAACAAATTATTTAAATAATAAATATCATTCGGCAAAAACTTATATCTCAGATTAAATAAAAGGATGCAAATAAAAAATAAACGCATATAAATTTAATGATATTTTTAAAATAAAATATTTCAAATATGAATGACTGAATGTGCGAATATATATATATATATATATAACCCTAATTCAGCAAAATTTAAAATTCTTAAATCATCAAAAGTTCTTTTTAGGATACATTTCAGTAAGAAGGAAAAAGATGAGCAAAAAACTGATGTTTATAGCTTTATATAAAAAAAAAATTAATGTAAGGAATGAATATTTTATAATATAATTTTTGAATTAAGTAATTTCAAATTGTAGCGATCCAACAAGATATAACACTGATTAAACAAATTTCAAAATAAATATTTAAGGATTACAATTTCTTCTCTTCTTTCATTTAACTTGGGAATCAATTTTACTTCTTCGATGCTCCAATGACGTCATTGTTTTCTTGACGTCATTGAAGAATTGATCTTGCGTTAAGCTAAAATTCGACGAATGGGATTGGATTGTGAATTTCCTTCTGATGATATACTTGTACTCCATTTTGTATTTGTCCGAATGAATGAGCAAAGTTCTTGACTCCAAATCGTTCTGAACATAAGAAAACGAAAAACATAATTTGATTCTGTTCTTTGATCGGGTATTTTAGAATTTAAATATGTTTCCTTATTTAAAAAGATTAAATGTTTTGTATATGATTTTTTAAATTTATTTTTACAATTTGCTATACACAAACTCTTTCCCTTTTATAATTTTAATTGTTTCCTTTTTGTTCGCTTCTACTTTATTTCACTTCCTTTTAGATTTTCAAATATTTTTTATTTCTATATTTCTCTCATTATCGACATGAATTGATAATAAAAATAAAATAAATATTAACTTTCATTGCATGATTGAGTGATAACAAAATTTGCCATTTTATTAATAATTGAAAATCAGCATTTAAATGTTATTTCCGATCTATTGAGGCAAATAATTTAGAAATATTTCTGTTGAAATCTAACACTTAATCTAAATGGGTGCAATCTTCTCTTAAGTTATAAACTTCGTTTCTGATTTCGAAACTCATAAATTACTGTCTTTCATGTTTTAGATAAGTTTCTTGGAAATGAAGATCTTTCCTCCTTTTTATTCTTTCATGTTCCTGTAAATAGGAAAAGTGTGCGCATCAAATTAAGTTTGGATTGTAAATTTGATGAAAATGTTCATTTGAAAGAAGATTTTATAAAATAAATGAAACAATATAGATATTCAAAAAATTCTTCACACCTTTAATCTCAGATACAAGAATCTATCCTTATGAATGAACGAAATAAATTGAAATGATGAAATATTTTTATGTGTCATGAAATTAATCATGGTTTTTCAAATTCTTCCATACATAGAGGATAATCATAAATTTTTCAATGGATTAAAAAGTGTATAGAACTAGATATAGATGGATACCTTAGTTAAAAGACCTTTATTTTCGTCATGGCAATAGAGAAAACTTATTAATTTTTTTTCATATGAAAAATATTCAAATTTCGTCTTTATATTATTTTTATATTTGCAAATTCCATAAAAATATGGTTTTTAAAATATTCAGAAACTATATTTATGCCAATACATAACTTAAATCAAAGAACTTTATCTTCATGCATGGAAATAATGGAATCTTATTAAAATTATTTCTATATGAGGAAAATTACACCCTCGTGATAAAGCGATATTGCGATAATGTCCGAGGGACCAAAGCTGTGACAATTTATAGATATCATTATTAAACACTAAAAACCCTTCTTCCATAAACATTGAATGAAAAATGATAGAAAAAATCTTACTAGGTTTTATTAATCATTTAAAGATTTTTTTATCATTGGTTCACAACATAAAAATAGAATTTGAACTGTTACTGCTAATATGTTTCGATCAAATAGCACCTCTTTTCACAACAAGTCTCTAAATTTTATATCCAACCTTTAAACATTGCTGTTTAATAGCAAAAGACTTAATTACTTTCATGCTATTTAATTATGTAATTAAAGTTGGCAAAGATCTCAATAATTCAATTATTTGAATAATCACATATCTGGCATTGGATAAGATCCATTTTGCATTAAACTTTAAAAAAAATTGATTATGAAGGCACTTCAATGCTCACAGTAGGAAGTATAATTAGGTGTTCTAGAGCTAATAAAGAGCAGAAAGATGTCGGCGAAAAACTGCCAGCTCTAATTATTTTCTTCGCGAAAGTTAATGGAAAGTTGTTTTCTCCAGACACCTTCTAGCTTGATGTAGTCTTCACTGTCTTATTTGGTATTAAAAGAACTAACTTTTACACGCTTTTATTAACCGAGAGAAGCGAGATTCTAATTCGAAAGTTGCCTTCTAGTTTAACGTGCTCTTCACTGTCTTATTTGGTATTCAAAGAACTAACTTTTACACGCTTGTATTGACCGAGAGAAGCGAGATTCTGTTTGAACTCGACAGTTTGTAACATTGCCACAGTCAAACGCGTTTCTTCATTATCTTCGAATTTGGCAGGGATATTCCTTGAAATCGTTAAAAACGATGAAATCTCAAAGATTTTTATTTTTTTAAAATGCTGTTTCAAGATCGTGCCTCTTTAACCCGAGAGGACGCACGGGGGTCATTTTAGGACCACAAGCAATAGGTAAACTCCGATTCCTAGAAAACTAGCCATCTATACATTCCTTTCTTATCAGTAGGTGAGGTAGTCAACCCCTTTGCATTTTCTCAGTATTTAGAAAGTATTTTCGGAATTTATCGTCCCCCTAATACACGTTTAATCAGTACTGGGGTTATTGAATGAACCCGCGCGTCTTTCCGCTTGTTCCACAGACCAGCTAGTTCACGTGGTTGATTCTATCAGCTCGTTGTTTTCTCTGCCTAATTAAAGCATTTACTTGCTTCTCACAACACTGACTCCAAAAAAAAAGAAATGGAGCTTTTATGTTAACTTTTTGCTGAAGTTGAAACTGATAAAGGTCCGGATTTTGGCAATGGACCTGAAGATATTTCAGAAGATAATTTTTCAGATCATGAAAGCTTCAGAGAAGATGATACGGAATCGGAAGAGGACGGAGATTCTGGAAATGAAGATTTGAATAACTTGGAATGGTTTTGATGAAATCATGGCGTAGAGTGGAGGAAAACGAAATTTAGGCAGAATATTCATACTCGTTGTCATAATATTTCTTCGCGCTTACCTTGAAAAAAAGGACCAGCGAAAGATGTGATAAGCCCTGTGAAGAGTTATTCATCACCCATAACATGATACAGTTAATTGTAGAGTGAACAAATATATTTATCGAGAAATGCGCACCAAACTTTTCACGTGAAAGCAATGCGCGAAAAATGAACCTCTATAAATCCGTTCTTTATTAGTGGATAATAATGGAGTAGATTTGATTTGTGTTAAGCACTGTATTCTTGATGTTCAAAAGTCAAAAGCATCATTTTTAGAACTAAAAATATAATGTTTTTAACAGCGTAGGTTTGAATTTCAGTTTGGGGTCATTCTATGACCCCGCGCGTCTTAGCGTTCGATAAGGAGGCGCGCGTCCTCTCTTGTTAATGGTTTCATTGTTTCATGAACCGCTGGCGAATTTGACATCATTAAAGCATTTGAGTCATCTCGGTAATGGCGAGATATTTAAAGTAATTTTCTCGATTTCTTCGACCTATTTGCGTTGTTTGTATTTTTAGTAGTATAAATTATGAGTAAATATTTACCCCAAACTAGTTAACTTGCCATTGGAGATTTACTACTTGCTCGTCATTGGAGACTTTTTGTTTATAATTTGTTTATGGTTATTTCATTGTAATTTTTTGCCACCCCTCCTTCGGGTGTAGTATGTATATATTTCGTGATTTCTGTGTCCCCTCCGTTCCGTGCAATGGCCTTGCACCCTTCCGGGTAGACTAGATCGGAGTGAGTGTTAAATAAATAAATGTAATTTTCTGAATATTGATAAAAAGCAGAGACGCGTGAAAAAAATTCGCATTAAAAAATCCCCGTCGGTAAGCCGGAAGACAAAGGTAGATTCCTTTAGTCCGGAGATATAATGAAAAGAACATTTTGACCACTATTTTCATAAGGGTTAGAACTGCAAGAAGAAAGAGGGCAGAATAGACTGCAAATGACGAGAGCTCTCCAACAAGGGGTAATATGAGAATGTTGAAAGCTACTTTAATCCGTGCTTAAAACTTCTTTTATTCTTAACTTTCTATTAAAGATTCAGTAAAGCTTTTCTTTCAGATACAGCAAAGATAAACCTCAACTTTCATATTAAGACTTTTGTCATAAATATTTTTTTATTTGATTCCGGATTCTTTTGCAGCGCTTAATTTAATGAAAGAATGCGATACTTTTTGTAGATTAATATACATTATGAAATTGAATTAAAGATGTCTGTTTGAGAGAACTGATTTTTTCATGCACTCACATTTATATTGTTTTCTTATTTCCAACAATTCAATAATTTAGGTTTCAAAATTTCTTTCTCAAACAAAATGAAAAAAACCTTTCAAATAAGGAATTCGCCATAATTATCTTATTTACTTCAATCAGTTATCTTTATTTAATTTGCTTTCTTAATGAAAGAAAATTATTATTTTATTCAATCAAGGCGAGTAGAGACTTCAATGTGAAGATCTTAATTCTTTAATCTTTTTATCTACTTCTTTCAAAACCGAAAATTCGCAGGTTTTCTAAACATTGATTTTTCCTTCCAAACACACACCCACAAATGCACGCACAGTCCCCTCCCTGTTCCAAAATAAAACATATTTATTATTATATAAAACAAAATTAAATTTTTGAGTGTGAAAAATGTGAACTGATGCGTTAAAAGATTTGAATAAATATTTGTAATAAATAAAAACTTAGACAATACTAACTAATTTCCTTACTTGATAAATGAATAATTTACAATGAGAAATGCTTGATTTTTCTTTCAGTTTAATAGCTTAAATGAAGTTATTTATTTTTTAAATTTTGAGAACAAAATTTAGTTGTCTATGTAGCATATGCACTGAACAATAATTATGTTTCCAAATGCATTTTCTAAAAATTCCTTTACTTTACAAATTTTTGTAACATTATTAATGTCTAGCGTCCTGCTTTAGGAACACTTCTAAAAATGCATAATAAACTCTCAGGAATTATTTATTCAAAGTTAATTTTACAAAAAAGTATTTTAAATTATTCGTTTCTATTATATTCAGTGAATGGCAGCATAAATCGAGCCTTCGGTTTATAATGTAGCGCCTTCATTTTCAAGGCAACCCGGAATATAATTTTCTCAATATGAAGAAGAAAAGCGCAAATCCAGAACACAGGTACTGTAATGCACGGAAGAATTGACCGAGGCAAGACTTTTTTGCGACGACATCCCCATTTTATTTAAAATCCCCCCAGGTAGGTCAGTGATTCATTTTTAAAAGCTAAAATTAAAATTATTGAGTGTTAACAATATTAATGACGAGATTGTTTACCTGTGCCTTTCAGGCGCATTGTGCTTGCAGTAAATAAAAATAGTCTTTATTTTTAAAATATAGCATCTTGCTATGAGTAAATAAAAATCATATAATCAATCATTATTGCACGTACCAATACTCATCTTCACATAGAAATACATTTCCTTTTACGATTCATTCACAGAAATGCATTCCTACGATTCTAATACACGACGTCATTTGTTATTTGCATTTCGCGTTCTCTTCTTCTGCCAAGAAACTTTAATAAAGAACATGAGTATAGCCTACAAAGAGAGTTTTAAATTCACTTTAATAAAGAACATGAGTATAGACCACAGAGAGAGTTTTAAATTCACTTTAATAAAGAACATGGGTATAGCCTACAGAGAGAGTTTTAAATTCACTTTAATAAAGAACATGAGCATAGCCTACAAAGAGAGTTTTAAATTCACTTTAATATAGAACATGAGTATAACCTACAGAGAGAGAATTAAATTCACTTCAATAAAGAACATGAGTACAGCCTAAGGAGAGAGTTTTAAATTCACTTTACACTCAAAACATTTCAGAATTACATACTGTAATTGGATCCAAAAATGTGATACATATTCATGTCTGAACCGAAAAAATTATTTGAAATGGCTTCCTCCCCTTTTGTTCGATTAACCGGGATTATAATGTATAAAAGTAAAAAAAATTTCATGAATATAGTTTTCTTTTTAGAATTTCACATAATTTTAGATATCTATTCCTTTCTTTCCATTCATAAGACTTTGTCAAAATAGGGATGGGAGGTCAATAAAACATAAATATTCCAGTCAGGATTTTTTTAAATGATTTTCTTATTGATTTCAGGACATGCAATATTACTATACAAAATATTATTACTATACAAAATTTGACTTCGCAATAATGAGTTAAAGTTTTAAAGAAGCGCTTCCCTTCGAAAATAGAACGAGAAAAAAAATGACGGGAGGCTGTCTTTTTTAAACAGCCTCTGATGTTAAAGGCGTAGGATTACTTTACTCACGTGACTCTTTTCCGATTCCCAATTTTTTTTTTGTAACATCTGTCGTTACCCTTTATCTCAAAAATAAGACAATAGTTATGTTTTTTACATCTGTAGTTACCGAGATATACAGGATCGCGTCACCAATTCATGTTATTTTTGCCCAACTTTGCTATCAGTAGTCTCTCAACTACAATTCCGATTTTTAATTTTTTTCTGTAACTTCTCTTGTTACCCCTTATCTCTAAAATAAGACATTAGTTACGTTTTTAGCATATGTAGTTACAGAGATATAGAGGACCTTCCATACAACGTTTTTTGTGGCGTTTTGGAGTATGAATCGAATTCCTTCCTGAGACCCCAATGGGAGGAACGTAGTCCCACGTTAAAAAATCCTTCAAATATAAAGTCACCTATAAATATTTTTTTTTTGAATTTCGGATCTGACATTTCTCTTCATTTAATGAAACCATAAAATTTGTTTTTTATTTCATCAAGTTTAAATACAAACACAAATGTGAAGATTTTAATCCTTAACCTTTTATATTATATGCTTTTATTAAAACCGGAAATTTATAGAGGTTTCTAAAAACTGTTAAGGTTTCGTTAAACTTTTTCCAATTATTGAGCATTTATGTAACTCACGACTATTTAATTGTGAAGACGAAAAGAATATTGTTTAAAGCACATTAAATATACCATATATTTGAGGAAAATTGCTTTAATGAAGGTATTTCCTTAAATATAAAAATATATTTGTATTTTCAATTCAACTGTTTTTTACTAATCACTTACATGTACACGTTTGCTTTCAAAACTCTTTACTTTAAAAACGCAAACAGATTTTTTCGTAAATTTAAATCTTATACCCCAGAGTAAAAAGTACTTCATTTCATTTAAAGCAAAAAAATTGTGCCTTGCACATAATTAGTTTTATATCTGAGTTTAGAATGTATGTTTATCTTCTAGATTTACTAGAATGCAGAGGAGTTTGCATGCAGCATCTCTAAGATCCCCTTACAGGTTTCAAACTCCTTAAAGGATTTAACTGGAAATTACATCTGGGCTTTTCCATTTCATATCGATTATGCTAGTTTTATTTTTTAATTTAAAGGTTGAAGGATAAAAATAAATATTTTCTTGTAAAAGGCCAACGAGTTTTTAATAGAAAAATGATTGGAAGAATATATATAAAAGGATGGCGTTGACTGAAAACAGTTGCAAACCTTCTCCTCACTCAAGTACATTTGGAGAAATCAAGTAAGTGCATGCATTTCTCTTCACTGTATAGCAACAAGTATACAGTTATTTTTTTGGGAAATAGTTGAAATTTTAACCACAAATTCTAAATTATTTCGTTATTCCTTCATCGTGCAAGCAAATGTCACTAAGTTTAAAACTATATTTTTCAGATATAGTCAATTTAAACTTAATTAATTTTGCGTCGATGTGATAAATAGTAAAACTATTTTACGGATTTCTAGCTCATATAGTTGGCATACTATTGTCTCGATTACAGCTTATCATCACGTAATAATTAATTGAAAATTTTATGTTAGTTAATTTTGAGTCGCTCTCTTAAATAGTAAAAATTCTTTTAGAGATTTTTAGCTCTTTTGGTTGTTTGACTGGTGTTTCGATATTTGCCTTTTATCAGAAAATAATCCAATCATTCACTCAGAGGAGAGAAGATGTAAAAGAAATCAAATCAAGATGATAGAAATAGGCGTCAAACAGAAAGTTTAATCGAACGCGAAAATAGGCTTAACAATCGCCAGTTCACAAGAGCCAGAAAAAAATCTAAATATTTTAATAGCTTACATCTATGATATATTTTTTCTCTTTTATGTGTATGATTTTAAACATACAATATTTATTTTAGATTTGCCATGTAATGTATATAGTGTGTACATGAAAGATATTTGTGGCTTTTATAACTTCTAAATAAAAAAATAAAATAATCAACATGACAGAAGACCATCTGGTCTCCAAAGTTGAAGTTAATTGAAAAATTTAATTGATTGCAATAGTATATCGAAATGTTTATTTTAGACTTAGTGATTTGTAATTGAACGACGACTATTTACAAATTTAGTTATTTTAATTCATACCAGCTCATATGTCAATGTAATGACATTTAAGCATTTTTATTCTGCAAGCTGTTGCAAACTTATAGGTTATTACTGAATATGACATAAATTAAATCATGATGAATATATTTATTAATTGTTATTTAAATTTCCGTCATCGTTATTAATTTTATGAATTTATATTTGTCTAAAACAAAAGAATAATAAATTTATTATTTCCTATAATTTTCTGTAAGTGGCATTAGTAATTTTTAAATATTATTGTTATATACTTCGTCCCAGCATCTTTTCAAAAAATATTGAAAATAAGCATTATTTATTCTTGCGAAAACCTATCTTTTTTATAATGCGAATACACATAATATCAAATTAGTGTATTTTTAAAACTTTATTCTTGCACCTCCAGCATTCTAATATGTGATATTCAGCGATCTCCCTGGCACCGGTAATGTCATATTTTGAAACAAGCTGATTATTTCGACAATTAATTTATCACTTCAACTGTTATTTACTTCGAAGCAAAAACAGTATGCAACAGCAAATAAAAAAGTGCATATTGATTTAATAATATAGATAATTTATTGTGAAATCAGACATATTATTTTTAAAATTAATAATGCAATAATTGAAACAACATAGCACTACAAAAAGATTATACATTCAATTTTTAATTGATAATTTACATGAGCGTTAATCCTAATATGTTTCATCTTAGGATCTATTAAATTAACAGATGGTGTCAAGTATTTCAAAATAAAGTATGATGTCTTAAAGTAAATAATTTATTTTTCGCTGGAAATGTTAACTTAGGAAAGATTATTTAACATTATGTCTATATTCATATCCCCTCCCTCTTGAGCTTCCAGTTGTTTTTGAACTGGGTTGAACGCTTTAGAGGGGTTTCACTGCACACAAATTTACCAGTTTTACAGATTTGCAATCTATATATTTAAAATAATATGGTAAAACCTTCATACAATTCGTCAGCCCCAACCACTCGACTGATTTCGAAAATGCATTTTTCATATAAAAAGCGTATGACGTCTAGATATCTCATAGTCTAAAAAAACATATATAGAATGTATTTTCATTTAGAGAATATTTTTTCGATTTCCTTCGAAAATGGGGGGTGGAGAGGGCAGATGACCCTTTATAACATATGTAGACGTAGTATGCTTTCATATGCAATAAACACTATCGAAATCCGTCGAGTGGTTGGAGCTGCCGAAATGTTTGATGGTTTTACCATATTATTTTAAATATATAGATCCCAACAGTTCCATCACAATGACGTGCAAAAATATTGTAAAATACCTATTGTGGTGATGAAAACTGTGTATTTAAGGTGATATTATTCTGTATTTAAGTATCTGAAGACTTTCATGCCGAAATTCGTGAGAAAATTATACAAAACATTACAACTGGATGAGGTTTATTGAAAGATTTTCCAATTTTAAAAGATTCTGCAGTCTACAAAGAATATGAAATCTACTATGGTTTTATGGTCTGTTCCACAGATCTTCATGGAAAATTAAAAACTTAAAAAATAGTGGCTGAAAGCCTTGAAGTAACGAGGTGGCAAAATTTACTTTCTTCCTTATATATCATTGAAAAATTGAATTTATATATGTTTTTAACAAGCACATTTGATTATTTACTCTCAGCTTACTGCTGGTGGTATGCATATGGATCGTTTTTAATTACCATTTTTCTTTCTTTAACTATTTCCTCCCTAACAGATTATTAATAGTGACAGTATTCTGTCTTGTTGCGTCTCATCTGTATGCTGTATTTTTTTTGCAACTCAATAAAGTCCACCTGGATCTATACTAAACCGGATAGGAGTCACATGAGCTCTAGACACAGAGGTGTTGCGTGGTATTTAAGTGTCTTGTTGCGTTTTATAATTAGGCGAATGTGTAGGGAATTCGGCAAGGCAAGAGGTCACTCCCTCGGGTGTTGTGACTTTTTTTCGAATTCATGATCGCGACACTGCTTAATTAACCTTAAGGTTATAGTTACAGTTGCATGGAGTGGTGTTATGTTATATCTGTGTTAATACTCACTTCTTCATTTTATATTTTCAGTTTCAGTGCTTTGAATTCTGTTTTTCTCCTTACTTTTTCAGACCTACGCTCTGTCATTTCAAACCCGGTAATGACTGTATATCTCTGATTTTTATGTGGAATGAATAAAAAATGAACTTGTGATAATTTACTTTCTTTTTTTCAGAATGACAAAATTGACAACAATTTTCCTGGCTGTAGCAGCATTGCTGGAAATTCAGCTTCTGTGTTGTTCGGCAGAACATAGGGATGTTTCAGACCCCAAGGAGCAAAATCGCCATCCTTTGTACATATTCGTAGATGACAGCCACCTCGAAAGCGATAGTCCGCTTTCGCACAACATTTTTGAGGATGATGAAAGCGATGAAGATGAGGGTATCTCTGACTGGTATCAAAACATGCTCCAAAAGAAAGGGTTTGGTGAAAAGCGTGGCTTTGGAGAGAAAAGAGGATTCGGTGAAAAGAGAGGATTTGGAGAGAAGAGAGGATTCGGAGAAAAACGAGGATTCGGTGAGAAACGAGGATTTGGAGAGAAGAGAGGATTCGGTGAAAAACGTTCTGGAGACTTTTCAAATCACCAAGAACTATATATGCTTCATGTCTTGAAACCAGATGTCTCTAAATATCATACGGAACATTATTTACCTTAATTTGAATCATATTAAGAATAATGTAGGATTGAATGGATTTTTAAATGTTATAATTGAGATGACATGGAGTGATACTTGTAAATAACACTGAGTACATTAAAAAAGTAAAGTCTCCGTTGCTTCTACTGTTTACTTACAATAAATATTTTCTGGAACTGAGTTATGAGTATTTAATATGTAAATTATGATTATATTTTTAATTTTATGAAAAAAATTAAAATCAACTAAAATAGGACAATTGTTTAAGTTTTCTTGGAATAAAAAGTAATAATTTTTAGTTAACACTTTGTGAAAAGTTTTATCTGTTTTACAGCTCAGTACTTCAAACAAATTTTGATCTTTCGAAATTTTTAAAATTAAATGTTACATATAAAACTTAAAAATGAAACAATATACAAAGAGACATTTGACATTTATATTAAAATGGGATTCAATCTTAATTTGGGTGAGATAACTTAAATTATCTATAAAAATTTAAAAGATGATAGATCTTAACTCATTTGGAGTATTTAATAAAGGAAGGTAAGTATATAACCTTTGAACTAAATTCCTTGAATTGTGTTCGAATTATTTTCTTAATATATATTTTGGGCTTTATTAAGCTGTTTTAGTGCATCACAAAATTGCAAAATATAACCTGACAGATGAATTTTTTATACAAAAAACAATCTCTGCAGAAAACTGAGGAAAATTGTCGCACAATTAGCAAATTTTATTAATTTTTTTTTATTTTAATTGATGCTTATTAAAACTGCAGTTTTTAATCATATTAATGTAATCTAAAATAGTATCTCCGAGAGAACAAAATATGATCCAAAAGCAATAGATGATAACACGATTGTTTGCCAAAACATTTTTATAGAAATTTAATTTTAGTTTCTTATAGACATTTTGAAGTGCTTTATAATTCAGTAATTTCATGTTAGATTGAGTGAAAAGAAAAAAAAAGGATTTTTGAAAGATACTTTGTATGGTAAATATTACACAAGAAATAGAAAAAAAACAGCCTTCTACATTATATTCTTTTACAGAAGAAGGGGAATCTGAGAAAAGCAATAAGGTGAAGCATCTGTCCCATTTAATTTACTGTTTGATAACACAGAAAATGTTTGATTGTTTGCTGATTACGAAACTGTAAAACAATTGTGAGAACGAACGCAAAGAAAATTATCTATAAGCTACAGGCATTCAATACTAAAGAAAGTAAAAGATTATTACTTTTAAAATTAATAAAAGTAACTTAAATTCTATTTATATTTATGAAGAAAACTTTCATATAAATATCGCATGACTAAATTGAATTAATCTAGCTGAATGCATTCTTGATTTATTGAATTAAGGGAAGTTTGAACTCCAATTCCGTTAACCCTAACCCTGTTACTTCTATGTACCTTTTTTCAAAATCTATTACAGATTCATGTCTGAAATGTTTTATATAAGTAAAGTACATATTTCTAATTATACTGAAATGATTTTAAAAAAAATATCTAAATCTTATTTTTTTCAAACATTTTGTATCAAAAATGTGAAATTGGCAATTTCGATGTACCTTTTCTCAAATTCTCTTGCAGATACATGTTTGAAATTTTTTATGGAAGTAAAGTACACTTTTCTTATTAAACTGAAATAAGCTTTTAGTTATTTTTTAATTTTTTATAAATTTAAAAAAATATTTAATTAGACATAGTGAAATTTTTTCCTATTTTGACACAAAAACAATTCAAAACATAAAGTTTTGAGTTTTTATAAAAAGCTCATTTCAGTATAAGGAGAAAAGAATACTTTTCTTTTATAAAAAGTCTCAAACATGTATCTATAACATATTTTGAGAAAAGATACATCGAAATGGCCAATTACACATTATTTGTTTTGGCGCAAAAATATTTGTAAAAAATAAATTTTTGATACTTTACATGTATAAAAAATTTCAAACATGAATATGTAACAGATTTTGAGGAAAGGTACATCGAAGTAACAGAGTTAGGGTTAACGGACTTGGGGTTCCAACTCCCATTAAAAAACACACGGCAAGACAAAGAAGCAGTCTTCCCGCAGCACAATTTCCACTAAAATGTGAAACTCACTGATACATGTTAATTTCAAATTCATAAGACATATCCTTAATGGAAATTTCATTGGTACGGAACGAAATAACACAGAAAATAACAAACACATAAAAATTAGCCGATTTTTAGAAAATTTATTAAAATTTATGTGTGCACCTAATACAACAGAAGACATCACATCACTCAATATCGTAGGTACTCAGTTGTCAAATATTACACTCAAATGAAATCTTAAATGTAAAATGCAAATGAGTGAAAAAATAAATTGATATAAAAAGAGAAACCGAGACAAGAACAGAAATCACTCAGACCACATTTTTAAATTGAATTAAAATAATAATAAAAAAATAATAAAAAACACTGAGATAATTTTAAAGACTGTTCCTTCCTAATATAATTGAGTATGGCATCTACATTTATGAAATTATGTTAACAACAAATATAACGAATATCAATTTTAATTTGAATAGGTAATCTAATTCGCAAATAAGATATTAGGTTACTCAATGAATGTTTTCAATCTTTAAAAAAAATCCTTTTGTGATGCAAAAGTATCCAAAGTTTGGTTGCGTGCTCTGAAAAATTATAAACGTAAAACAGTTGACACGCATCGATTCCGTTAAACAATAAATAAAAAATTTGTTAAGGGTATTGCTTGATTTTTTAGGTCGAGTGTTTAAATGAAAATATTTATTCATTTTTTTAACGAAAGAAAGATAATTCATTTATTTCATGCAAACGTGCACTGGACAGTAATTACTCTTTGAAATACATTTCAGCAAACTTTTTTTAAATTTTTTGATTATAGGTTTAATGATGCACTTTCTCTCTGAAACAAAATAAGCAAAAAAACATTAACCTTGAGCTAAAGACTTTAATCATAAATATTTCATTTATTTTGAGGTGTTTTATCGTATTTCGCTTAATTTAGTGAAAGAAAGAGATTTTTTTGACTTAATCACGATGAAATAAAGACATGACTTTCTAAGTAGCTTCAATTATTCATATCTTCTTAATAATGGTGTTTTCTATTGTAAGTAACTGAATAACCGGAATTTTTGATTAAACGTTAGTTAAAAAGAAAGGTGGAAAAGTAAAATTCACGAACGTTTTAATTTCAAATAGAAGACAAAAAGAAAACAAAGCTTTTTTAATAATCAGAATAAACCAAGAAACAGATTATCATTCTTGTGTCCTTCTCAGTAATCCTTAAGGTATCCGAATGTGTTCGGAGACATTTTTTTGAAAAATAACTTATATATATTTTTAACGTTATTTTTCGACTGCATATGTTTTAAAACTATGAAAATATTGTAAAATTAGGCTTTCAAATAATATTAAAAAAAAAACTGAGAAATTTGAAGAAAAATGACTAAAGTAATTGCCTTACGCTAACAGCCATAGGCAAAATCATATTCTAAATACAGTGATACCTCAAGACACGAGTTTAATTCGTTCCGTAACCTTGCTCGTATGTCAATTTGCTCGTATCTCAAAGCAATTTTTCCTATTGAAATTAATTGAAATGCCATTATGTTAATCCGTTCCAGCCCCAAAAATGCTACCCCTAATTGTTTTTGTTACGTGTTTTTGAATAAGAAAAATGTATTTATAAATGACAAATATTGTATAAAAACATAATAAAAGAGAATGTCAAGCAAAAAAAAAATGTTTTTATAAAGTGTACA
This sequence comes from Araneus ventricosus, assembly GCA_013235015.1. NCBI lineage: Eukaryota > Metazoa > Arthropoda > Arachnida > Araneae > Araneidae > Araneus > Araneus ventricosus. The sequence goes on from BGPR01014430.1 coordinate 20,325, forward strand.
TACGCCGTACCGTTCCTCGTATCTCAAATGTCGCTCATATTTCAAAACAAAACTTCGCTGCTCGACAGCGCTCGTATCTCAAATAACTCGTATGTTATTGCACTCGTATCTCGAGGTACCACTGTATACATAAATCCTTGTAGGAGCACATTTTTATGACAGTTATCTGTGTTATGCTCTAAAATATTTCTTGTACCTCAAAGTAGTTTTGAGATATAGCTGAGCATAATTACTAAACTGGTAATTTTTCATAAAAAATGCTTTTCGTTTATATTTAAGCACTTAAAAATATTACCTGATTTAAAAATTGACCTTAGTATTTAGAGGAAAACATCAAGCATATTACAGGAAACAATCTCAGAAAATTTCATATCAATACTTGAATAACTTTTTGAGAAATCTTTGTTACGGTCGACAGTTTCCCTCAAAAATATTATTTCTCAGAAAACACATTTAAAGTTTTCATGCAACAAAAAATATTGCTTACAGTTCGGTAATAAAACAGCTGTAACTCCATTTGTAATTCATGTAGAGTAAAAAGTGAGACAGTTTTAGAAAGCTGATTAAACAGGCTACAAAAGTAAGTCATAAAATTGTATTTTTTTTTATAATTTTATAAAAACGACGATTTTAAACCAGTCGGATACCTTAAGAGGACACATTACCCAAAAATTGGCCAAAGTATCAATTTTTGAATTATTGGCTTATTTTGTTGATCTTATCTTTTTACTTAATGTATAAAAATTTCAAATTTTTACCTTTAATATTATAGAAGATATAGTATTTTATTTACGATGACCAATGATAATTATTCGTAAATGACAACTTTTCCTGGCTTTTCCTCCATGTCGGACTGTTCTTCACTTTCATGTTTTCAAAATACTAAGGCTCTTTTCCTGTTTTAGAAACAGCTTTCAATTTTTTTTGTATTTGATTACCGTTGTGCATATGATATAACTGTGCATGCAATAAGCATTCAGTTCCTTAGTTTTTTTATATCAATACAATATATAAATTAAGGTAGTGCTAAATTTCCTCAGTTTTAACCATATAAAACAGTAAAAAATCTATATTTAAGCGAATATTAGATGCACCTTAAAATCCATGCACAGTTGTATGTAATATACTTCAGTGAAACTTCAAATAAAATTTGAAGCAAAATATTCATATTTGAAAAAGTTGTAGGGAATTTAAAAATTAAAGTTATCTTTAAAAAAATTAAATTTCAAGTTAACAAGCATATCAAAATGATTTTGTTCTCTTTAAGATGACTTTATATGATTGTTAAGTTTTAATAGTTTGAAAACTTTTTCAAAAATACTTCAAATACAAAAAAATTCAGTAGGTAATGTATCTATTTAAAGCTCATAATTTATAAACACAATATTTTTCGACGGCAAAGTTGACGAGATTTGTCATGTGTAAGTGGAAAAATAAAAAAGAAGGACAAGTTCACGATTGCCAAGTAGGCATGTAATAAATTAACTTAATCTGTTTTCAACATATAGGTCTGGATATCAAATGGTGGATGATTCACATCCTTTCTATTTTATTCAACACCGCCCAACCCTAAATTGAATATTTATAATTACTTATAAAACTTAAATTTTGTTCTAATTTTGTTATTTGGTCTTACTTATTAGACTTATTATCAGCTTTTTGAAATGCGAAATTAAGTAACATTCTTAATTTAGAGTAATCGTAATTTAAATTGAAAATGTCTGATTGTAATTTATATAAAAACATTATACCTTCTTTATAAAGACAAATTTATATCTTTTACTAAACATGACACATCAACAGCTTTTATTTTATTATAAATTAAAAGAATTCCTTCTAAATCTATGGTATATAAATATCAATAAACTAAAAGAACTTCCATCGCATGATTGCTGAAAATAGTCTATTTATGGTCCTAATATATAAAATAAAACTTTAATCCTGCTGTAGAAACATAATATATTTAAATCAAGAGGAATTAAATCAACGGATATTGAGATAATCCAATTTATAAAGCTGTAAAATAATTGAATGTGAACGTAACATATCGTTCTTGACACACATTGAATTAAGTTTCGAACTTTTCAAGGAATTTCGTTTAAAATGTACATCGCATAAAATATTTTCAATTCAAGGATTTTGAAAGATGTACTATCTAAAAAGTTTTGAAAATTGATGTTGATTCATAAATTCTTTGAAATGCATTACATTTGCTGGTCAAACAAAGTAATTGAATCACTCTTTATGAATCTGTTAATGCCAATGTAGAATGTTTCAAATTATTAAACCTTGCGAAAAATCTGCTATATCTCAGGTATACATGGATTTGTTGTTATGGGAATAGGCATTAGTAGGCTCGTTAATTATCATAAGACGAAATAGAAAGCACTGACGTAAGATAATCCTTTGATTAATCCTTACACTGCGAGGTGATGAAATCTCAAAACTGAAGAGAAATTATGTTTCGGGTGTTGAACCAGAGAAGTGTTTTCTCCCCTTTTCCAGTCACTGGCAGACAGCACCGACGCCTGTCCCACGCTCCCGCTCACAGTATTCCAACATTATCCGGAATCGAACCCCGGCTCTTTGGCAGGTTCGACAACTTATTCTGATTATCTTTTTTTTCAGTTCTTAAGAAGACTGAGATAATTTAAAGCTTGATACTTGTCGGCTGGGAGAAAAACTTAAATTCAAATAATTGCACAACAATAATAAATAGGACAATACAATGATTTCAATACAAATAAATATGAATACGTTACAATACAAATAACACCCTTATTCGGCGGCATATATTTTCATAACAATAAGAAAAACGTATAATAAATAATTTTTCATTTCTCAAGAAGACCGAGCTAATCCAAAGCTTGATACCAATCGGCTGGAAGAAAAACTTCAATACAAATAATAGCACAGCAACAATAACAAACAGCATAATATAATAATTTCAATACAAAGAAAATAAAATATGAACACATTACAATGCAAATAACACCCTTATTCGGTGACAGATATTTTCATAACAATCAGAAAAAACATAATAAATAATTTTTCATTTCTCAAGAAGACTGAGCTAATCCAAATCCTGATACCAGACATCTGGAAGAAAAACTTCAATACAAATAATAGCACAGCAACAATAATAAACAGCACAATATAATAATTTCAATACACAGAAAATAACACCGTTATTCGGCGGCAGATATTTTCATAACAATCAGAAAAAAACATAATAAATATTTTTTCATTTCTCAAGAAGACCGAACTAATCCAAATCCTGATACCAGTCGGCTGGAAGAAAAACTTCAATACAAATAATAGCACAACAACAATAATAAGCAGCATCATATAATAATTTCAATAAAAAGACAATAAAATATGAATACATTACAATACAATTAACACCTTTATTTGGCTGCAGATATTTTCATAACAATAAGAAAAACACATAATAAATCATTTTTCATTTCTCAAGAAGAACGAGCTAATCCAAATCTTGATAGGAGTCGGCTGGAAGAAAAACGTCAATACAAATAATTGCACAACAACAATAATAAACAGCACAATATCATAATTTTAATACAAAGAAAATAAAATATGAATACATTACAATGCAAATAAACCCATATGAGATGTTAGATACTTTCATAACAATGAACATAAAACATAATAAATTAATAAACATACATGACAAAAAAGATAAAAAAAATTAATGAAAATCAATAAAAAGAACTAATATTAATAAAATGAGAAAAATAAGTAAATGAAATTTATAAGTTTCATTCAGCTTCAGTCAACAGGGGCTAAACACAATAGGTGCACTTAAAAGTATCCACAAAAAAGAAAACGAAAAGTCTACGATACAATTAAAAAAGGAGAGGAAAAATTCTATACTTTAATTATAAATATACAAAATAAAATATAAAACTATGAACCCAACTCTCCGAATTGTTGACCAACTTGTCTACTGGGCGGTACGGTTAAACATGAAACGGGAATCTGATTTAGCAGTTTTGACAGAAAATGAATTCGTAGATACACTTTCAACATTTTCTGATAGAACTCCATATATTCTGACGAGTGTTTGAACAAGTGAGTGCTTCGGTAAGTATTAGTGAACAGCATTAGCTCATTTCTAGTCAAATTCATCCGAGAGCAGCTTTCGTTAAATACAACTTCGATACGATAAAATATGACACACGTTTAACTCGAAAGCAAAGGGAATTAAATGTCAGGAGATTCATGCGCAGTTGCATTTAACATATTCTGAAACACAGGGTAAACAGCTCCTAAAAGCTTTTAACGGAAAACGAGGGAGATGATTACCTAACAACTGACAGAATATGGAAATGATAACTGAGTGTGAAAATGGATGGTACTACCTAAGAGAGGGAGAATGGTTTCAGCAAACAGCGTTTTCTAATATTGTTTGGTTAGTTATATTGGATAAATATTGGTTTAAGCTAAGTGATCATTGAAAATGCTCTTAAGAATATTTAATGCATAAAGGCGTCTCGAATATATTTTATCCTAAATTTAAGAGAATTAATATATTATGTTATAATATTATATAGAATCTGTAAGAATTTTTAAATATCGTGCAGTAACATTTTTGGGGGCTGCTGCAATTTTAGAAAAGCGTCCCTTCACCTAAACCATTATTTATATGACAATTATAAGGAATTGCTAGACAGTTTTATTACGATTTTCCCAAATATATCATTGAATAAAGTAATGGATAACCCTGACAAGATTAATTGATTTTATGTTGAAGATATTCGATTATTTATCTATCTTTTTTTCTATGGGGAAATACTGGAGAGCTAACTTTTCGAAATTGAAAATAAAAACAAGAGATGGCGCTGTCTTATTTATTCACTTAACACTCTCACTACGACACCCGCCCCAGTCGGCTTGGTAGGTTCTATACGAGCCAGGCGGATTTTCGGGCGGGCAAGGGTCAAACTAGGGGTTTGGGTAGTAAAGCGAAGTTTCCACAAGGGTTTCCTCGGGGAGGGGAAACGTCTGCTATTCATGGCTGACAGTGACGAATTGATTTCGCCTGCGGGAAGCTTCAAATGTTTTCAGAAAGAATTACACGCTGAACTTTCAAAATAAGATTGTGAAATAATTTTAACCTGTTATATTTTTTGCTAAATCTGTGTTTATTTGAATGAAAAAATATTAAAGCTAAGAATACAGTTTAAAAATTTAAATTTCTTAGAAATTCATTTATTAGAGTAGATTTTTTTGTTCGAATTTCTTGTAATGAAGACAAATATCATTTTGTACGTTAATAGATTAACAATGATTCCTTTAAAACGGGTTAACTTTTACTCCAGAAAATATAATTAAAATGATTTACTCATGAATATGTAATTTTTTTATTCACTGGGCTTGATTGAAGGATTCAAGATTTTATACAAACAAAACAAACACTCAAACAAAAACAAAACACTCGCAAGCTGTGCTAAATTTTATTAGTGATGTACTTGATTTTTAAAATTTCTTGTAATTTTTCTTCTCGATGACAATACAACAGTTTTTATATTTTTATAACTTAATTATAAATTAATCAATTAACTGAACTAAATTTCAATTCCTTACAAGAGGCTGTGTTAAAAATTATTTCAAGATTACATAATATTTATAATAATGAATTAAAAAAGATCAATAAGTAAGGAATAATTAAAATAGAATGCTTTTTCCCTTATATATAATTAAAGAAAAGTGTACTTTTAACAATTGCTTTTATTAATTTGTTTTTTTCTTAAAACAATGCTGTAAATGGTTTGGTCAATAACGTGTTAAATAAAGACATTAAATTTTATTTCTAAGCGATAAGGAGTCATATTATAAAATCATATGATATTTTTAACACTAATGACCCACCCCTAAGAAAAAAAGCATTTTAAACTTAAGATGATTTTGTGTTTGCATCTTCAATACAACTTTTTCGAATGTATTTCTTTTGGAATGTTGTTTACTAATCAAAAGAATGAAAACGAACAACATTGGTTCAGAAATATATCATAACGCTCATTCCACAAAGAAAGCACGAATTCTTTTCAAGCGGAAGATGCAGAAAATTATCCTACATTTAGATTCCGATTTTTCTTTTCTCTTCGTTTTCTGACAAGAAATTGCATTATAATTCTTTTCTTTTTTTAACTTTTTTTCTATTGAAAAAATATTTTTCTTTCAGCCAACTATATGCTGTCTTTCTTCTCTAATGCAGACATCTTGACGTAAAAAATTATCTTATTTCGATATAATAATTTGCAAATGTTGTTTCTTTTTTAATTTCTATTTTATCTTTTCAAAAACTCTTCCGGTACTCGTGGAGAAATTCTTTCCATTTCTTGTCTCCTTTTATTTCTTTTTTAAAAGTGAGTCACAGCAAAATTTATCATTAGCAAATCAAGCAAAAACTCCAAGTACATTGATTTTAATGTATGCTCATAAGTTTATTTGAAAAATTCTAATTAATTCCCAATTAGCGCAAGATATTTTACGATATCTCCACAATGTTGCTACGATATTCTGAATCCCGCACAACATCGGAAAGATATCGTATGGATATTGTAGAGTGTCTTGTGATAATAGTGTTCTCATGCAAAAAGGTGGACTTTTGCTTAAGCTCTGTTAAACATTTGCCTGACAAGGTATTTCGTAAAGGGGGAATGGTGGCTTAGTGGTAAAATGTCGGCTCCGGGACCAGAGAGCTCGAGGCTCAGAACCCGATTCCATTGAATATCTTCCTTATATGTGGGGATGGTGCACATTTATATACTTGATGTCATGTATCAAACGTTTCTCTGGTGTGGTGTGGAAGCGTGGAGAGTGGGAGGAGTGGGCTCAGAGGTCTTCCTCGTCATCTGACCTCGGTTCAAATTTATAAGGGCCATCCTAAAATAGTCCTTGTGTTGCTTTAAAAATGGACGTTAAGAAAACTTAGTTTAGAAGAACATTATATGAAGCCAATTAGTGATGAAACCAGTACATGTGTTATAATTCTCAAATACTTCCCCAATATTACGTATTTTGTGTTTAGATTCGTCAATACAGAGAAGACAGTTTAGTGCTGATTTTGCACCTCTTTTCGTTAACTTTCCGTGTACAAAATGTGATGAAGATCTGTAATTTTGATGATAAAACAAGATGACAAATTTCATCCATCTAGTTCGTTGCATTTACAGTTATTGTGTTTACATGGACAAAGGAGACATAGATTTCCATTGGACGGATTTCTTCCAAACCTTGGAATATATCGTCGTTGATTAAGCAAAGTTCACCTAGTCAAAACTATAGTTTTGAGATGTTGCCAATTTAAACTTAATTAATCTTGAGTGGTTACGATTAATAGTAAAATTTATTTTACAGATTTCTAGCTGAAACGTTTGTTTTACTGATGTTCAGACAACGGGTTTATATCGCGAAATAATTATTTGAAAATTCTAATCGATTACAATAATCTACCAAAAGATTTATTGTGGATTTGGTAAATTCTGCTTGAACGACGAAGATATGTACGATATTGGCGTTAACATTTCGTACCAAATTTAATTTATTTAGCTCGTCTCGTTTATGAGTTATAGAATTCACCGACAGACAATCACAATTTCATAAATAGGTTTTTTTCGGACTCAGGGAGGTCAGAAACCTGATGATTCATCAAAAGTTCGATGCCGAACTGTATAACATTGGCAATACTTATTATTTCTATTGAAGACTATTAAAAAAGGTGGCAATTGAAAATAGAGACAGTATCAGTAATTTTGCTCATGATTTCCGTTTCATTATCTCATACTGGGTTCCCACTAAAGTCCCTTACCACCCTTTTAACTACCGAATGGCAGCAGCTAACTTCATAAGAGTGGCGTCTAGGCATGGTAAAGTGACTTTGCACTGCGGGATGAATCCACTTACAGCGCCACCTGATGGAAAACGGTGGAGTTAGCATTATTATCTCTAAAGCGGTACGAGATAGGGGGAAAAAGTGAATTACAAAGTTGCAGAGCATCATCGATTTAGTACAAAAAGGCACCTCATGGTCATGATTGCCAAAAAAGAACGATTAAAATTCACATTTATTTGTTCGCAACTTCTGACACTGTGACGTCACGAAACTTGAACGAAAGGAGAAAAGATTTTTTTTCGGACGAAAAACGAGCGAAGAGGGAGAGAAGTTTGAACATCGAAAATAAAAATATCTTGTGATAGCTAGTTGTTTTTTTCTGTCTAAGAATGTTTTGTCACGTGTCAGTGTAGGAAATCGCGAACAAAGAAATACGTGTTTTAAGCGTTCTGTTCTAAGCATTTACGTCCACAAGCTGTCTTTTTCGTACTAAATCCATAATGCTCTACAACTTTCTAATTCACTTTTTTTCCCCTATCTCGTACCGTTTTAGAGATAATAACGCTAACGCCACAGTTTTCTACCAGGTGGCGCTGTAAGTGGTTTCATCCAGTAGCGCACAGTCACTTTATCATACAAAGACACCACTCTTATGAAGATTGCTGCAGCCATTTGGTAGTTAAAAGCGTAGTAAGGGAATTTAGTCGGCACCCAGTATAATATGTTAATGAGATTTTCTGTTAAAACTTTTTTTAAATTTTCATATTAACTCTAATATATGTGGGATTGAGTGTGTGCTCAAGAAAACAGATAAAGACAAAGATTAAATTAAAAATGAATTAGGGAGCCGGGTGCGGCGCTTTACGTAATAAAATAATCGCAAGCAGTTTTGAGCATCATGCTCAATCGTTAAAGTTCCAATAAAGTCACTGACTCGCGCGCAAAGAAGAATCAGTCACGTGGCATGACGTCAGCCGGTGGATTAATGCGTTGCCAACCTGTGGAACTAAACTTCAATTCCCACATATATACCTTTTATTACCGTAGTTATTTTATCATCCATATTTTCAGTGTTACGAAATAAGAATGAAAACGCAAATGTCAGGTGTTCGGTAAATATTCTTTTGGAGACTATGCTGTTCCTTCGAATATTCTTGAGCATATTTATGCTAGAAATAATGCCTTAGGCTGGAAAATTTCTCCGGAATTTCAAACCTTGTAGTGCTGTTTAATGAATTTTAAATCCGCTCATTGGAATTCATGCGGGATCACATGTTTGCGAGCTAAAGTTTGGATTAATGATTAGTAATTAAAACTACATTGCATTCATTCGCAAAGGAACTGAAGGAATCGATTGAGAATTGTTTTAATAAATTAGGTCTGGCACTTTCTTGATTAGCAGTTTCAAAAAGAAACAATTTTAAGAAAACGACAAAAAAAGGCATCTCTCTAAATATTTGACATTTATAAAGAAATGAATAATTTCACTTGAAAGAAAATATAAAAATTATCTTGTATTACTAAAAAATTCAACTAAAATTGTACTTCGCAAGAACATTTTCCATAGAGCATGGAGCATACTGAATATTTTCTCTACACCATTTTTATAATATTATTTATTCATTTCTTTGCCTTATAATTATTTCGAATGAAATAATATTTTACATTCCATTCCTTTAACCACTCCTTTTTTCCTAACAAAAGAAAATTGTTTTAATCTCCGAAGTCCCAGTTTCCCATTTCCTGAAATTCTCAAATTTTCTGCCTCATTCATTATTTCTTCGTAATGCAGAATCTTTTTCTAGAATGCATCTGATTCTTTCCAGCTATTTCCAATAAACACCTACCTGCATTTACATAAATCGCTCAAAATAAGAAATATATTATTACTACTCAAGATATGCTATACAGGTATTATTTTTAGCACTTTTACAATAAATGTTTATTTTTAAAATTTAATTATTGCTTCCATACTAGATAGTATTATACTAGCAAAGTTTTAGAAAACTTTAAAATTATTTTTTAATGAATTTGCTCTAGTAGCATAATATTATTAAAATTTTAGTTCTACGTCCTATCATTTAAATGTCGTTTTATATCAGTCCATTGAAAGAGGTATTGTTACAAAAATCGCCTGGTGGGTGTACGTGAATGCAGTCTAAAAGTATTATAGGTAACAAAACTAAACAGCATCTTTATAAATTAATAACTCAAACATGCAGCAAATCACTAATAAATATCAGTCACAGCTCTTTCAATAACGCTCAATGTCTATCAGCTCACTAGGTCGGACTGTTGACCAAACTCCAACTGTCTGATTCATTCGATGAGCTCTCGGTATTTATATCTTTTCCGACAGGATTTGACGTCACATAGATTTCTCTAGTAGGTTCTTGATATTTCTGCTCCCAGTAGAGATAGAAACACATTTCATGATTTTTTTATAAGTTCCGTTTTATTACCAAAGTCGCCAAAATTGTTGCTAAAGAGGAAATTCATTTGCTTGGATATCCTAGTAAAACCTCTATAAAACTCTCTTTCTTGTGTCTTACATGTCTGGGAACCAACTTTACAACTTCATAACAGTATAAATAATTATTTACTGCAATTAGATTTTACAGGAAGGTCTGTAAAAAGAAGCATGCATTTCTAAAAAATTAAACTAGAATATTAACTTACATGAACGATTTTTATGGAACACAAAAATTTTTTACGAGTAATAATAAAGCAATGTCGAATAAATATATTCTAAATTATCATTACGACTATTTAAATTATCATGTTACTTATATAAAAATCACTGCTTATAAATCACCGCCTGAAAATTTTAAATCAAGATTATTGGAAATTGTTTGAAATTTAGAATATTATTCATTTTAATAGATGTGACAGTAATAAAAAACCCTAAGTGTACTGTTTTTGGATTCTTTTTCCACAGATGGCATTTTCCCCAAAGGTAAAGAAACTGGAGAAAGAAAACTTTTTTCATTAATAATAGTTTATTAGTATTTGCTTTGTTAAGAGCTACTTCCAGCATCCTGTAATTCAGCAAAATATAAAATTCTTCTATCATCAAAAGTTCTTTTTAGGATATATTTCAGTAACAAGAAAAATGATCAGCGGAAAACTGATGTTTATAGCTTTATATAAGATATTTTTTAATGTAAGGATACGGATTGAATATTTTATAACATAATTTTTGAAATAAGTAGTTTCAAATTATAGAGATCCAACAAGATATAGCATTGATTAAACAAATTTAAAAATAATTTTTTAAGGATTACAATTTTTTCTCCCCTTTCATCTAAATTGGGAATCAACTTTACTTCTTTGATGCTCGAATGACGTCATTTTTTTCTTGACGTCATTGAAGAATTGATCTTGCGTTAAGCTAAAATTCGACGAATGGGATTGGATTGTGAATTTCCTTCTGATGATATACTTGTACTCCGTTTTGTATTTGTCCGAATGAATGAGCAAAGTTCTTGACTCCAAATCGTTCTGAACATAAGAAAACGAAAAACATAATTTGATTCTGTTCTTTGATAGGGTATTTTAGAATTTATATATGTTTCCTTATTTAAAAAGATTAAATGTTTTGTATATGATTTTTTAAATTTATTTTTACAATTTGCTTTACACAAACTCTTTCCCTTTTATAATTTTAATTGTTTACTTTTTGTTCGTTTCTACTTTATTTCACTTCCTTTTAGATTTTCAAATATGTTTCATTTCTATATTTTTCTCATTATCGGAACGAATTAAAAATAAAAATAAAATAAATATTAACACTCATTGCATGATTGAGTGAATAACAAAATTTGCCATTTTATTAATAATTGAAAAGCAACTTTTAAATGTTATTTCCGATTTATTGAGACAAATAATTTAGAAAAGTTTCTGTTGAAATATAACACTTTATCTAAATGGGTGTAATTTTCTCGTTAGTTATAAAGTTCGTTTCTGATTTAGAAACTCGTAAATTACCGTCTTTCGTGTTTTAGATAAGTTTCTTGGAAATGAAGATATTTCCTTCTTTTTATTCTTCCATGTTCCTGTAAATGTGAAAAGTGTGCACATCAAATTAAGTTTGGATTGTAAATTTGATGAAAATGTTCATTTAAAAGGAGATTTTATAAAATAAATGAAACAATATTGATATTCAAAAAGTTCTTTACACCTTTAATCTCAGATACAAGAATCTATCCTTATGAATGAACGAAATGAATTAAAATGATGAAATATTTTTATGTGTCATAAAATTAATCATGATTTTTCAAATTCTTCCATTAATAGAGGATAATCATAAATTTTGCAATGGATTAAATAGTGTATAGAACTAGATATAGATGGATACCTTAGTTAAAAGACCTTTATTTTCGTCATGACGATAGAGAAAACTTATTCATTTTTCATATGAAAAATATTTAAGTTTTGTCTATATATTATTTTTATATTTGCAAATTCCATAAAAAATATGGTTTTCAAAAATAATCAGAAACTATATTTATGTCAATACATAACTTAAATCAAAGAATTTGATTTTCATTCATGGCAATAATGGAATCGTTTTAAAATTATTTCTATATGAGGAAAATTACACCCTCGTGAAAAAGCTATATTGCGATAATGTCCGAGGAGCCAAAACTGTGACAATTTATAGATATCATTATTAAACACTGAAAAACCTTCTTCCATAAACATGGAATTAAAAATGATAGAAAAAGTCATATTGGGTTTTATTAATCAATTTAAAGTTTATTTTATCATTGGTTCACAACATAAAAATAGAATTTGAACTGTTATTGCTAATATGTTTCGATCAAATACCACCTCTTTTCACAACAAGACTAAATTTTATATCCAACCTTTAAACATTGCTGTTTAATAGCAAAAGACTTAATTACTTTCATGCTATTTAATTATGTAATTAAAGTAGACAAAGATCTCAATAATTCAATTATTTGAATAATCACATATCTGGCATTGGATAAGCTCCATTTTGCATTAAACTTTCAAAAAAATTGATTATGAAGGCACTTCAATGCTCACAGTAGGAAGTATAATTAGGTGTTCTAGAGCTAATAAAGAGCAGAAAGTTGACGGCGAAAACTGTCAGCTCTAATTATTTTCTTCGCGAAAGTTAATGGAAAGTTGTTATCTCCAGACACCTTCTAGCATAATGCGCTCTTCACTGTCTTATTTGGTATTCAAAGAACTAACTTTTACACGCTTTTATTAACCGAGAGAAACGAGATTCTGTTTGAACTCGACAGTTTGTAACATTGCTACAGTCAAACGCGTTTCTTCATTATCTTCAAATTTGGCAGGGATATTCCTTGAAATCGTTGAAAATGATGCAATCGCAAAGATTTTTATTTTTTAAAATTCTGTTTCAAGATCGTGCCTCTTTAACCCGAGAGGACGCACGGGGGTCATTTTAGGACCACAAGCAATAGGTAAACTCCGATTCCTAAAACACTAGCCATCTATTCATTCCTTTCTTATCAGTAGGTGAGGTAGTCAACCCCTTTGCATTTTCTCAGTATTTAGAAAGTATTTTCGGAATTTATCGTCCCCCTAATACACGTTTAATCAGTACTCGGGTTATTGAATGAACCCGCGCGTTGCCACAGACCAGCTAGTTCACGTGGTTGATTCTGTCAGCTCGTTGTTTTCTCTGCCTAATTGAAGCATTTACTTGTTTCTCACAACACTGACTCCAAAAAAAAAAGAAATGGAGCTTTTATGTTAACTTTTTGCTGAAGTTGAAACTGATAAAGGTCCGGATTTTGGCAATGGACCTGAAGATATTTCAGAAGATAATTTTTCAGATCATGAAAGTTTCAACGAAGATGATACGGAATCGGAAGAGGACGGAGATTCTGGAAATGAAGATTTGAATAACTTGGAATGGTTTTGATAAAATCATGGCGTAGAGTGGAGGAAAACGAAATTTAGGCAGAATATTCATACTCGTTGTCATAATATTTCTTTACGTTTACCTTGAAAAAAAGGACCAGCGAAAGATGTGATAAGCCCTGTGAAGAGTTATTCATCAACCATAACATGATACAGTTAATTGTAGATTGAACATATATATTTATCGAGAAATGCGCACCAAACTTTTCACGTGAAAGCGATGCGCGAAAAATGAACCTCTATAAATGCGTGCTTTATTTGTGGATAATAATGGAGTAGATTTGATTTGGGTTAAGCAATGTATTCTTGATGTCTAAAAGTCAAAAGCATCATTTTTAGAACTAAAAATATAATGTTTTTAACAGCATAGGTTTGAATTTCAGTTTGGGGTCATTCTATGACCCCGCGCGTCTTAGCGTTCGATAAGGAGGCGCGCGTCCTCTCTTGTTAATGGTTTCATTGTTTCATGAGCCACTGGCGAATTTGACATCATTAAAGCAATTGAGTCATCTCGGTAATGGCGAGATATTTAAAGTAATTTTCTCGATTTCTTCAACCTTTTTTCTTTGTTTTTTAGCAGTATAAATTGTGAGTAAATATTTTCCACAAACTAGTTAACTTGCCATTGGAGATTTACTACTTGCTTGTCAGAAGAGACTTTTTGGCTGTAATTTGTTTATGGTTATTTCATTGTATTTTTTGACACCCCTATTTTGGGTGTTGTATGTATATATTTCATGATTTCTGTGTCCCTTTCCTTCCGTGCAATGGCTTTGCACCCTTCCGGGTAGGCTGGGTCGGAGTGGGTGTTATATAAATAAAATGCAATTTTCTGAATATTTTTAAAAGCAGAGACGTGTGAAAAAATTCGCATTAAAAAAATTCCCGTCGGTAAGCCGAAAAACAAAGGTAGATTCCTTTAGTCCGGAGATATAATGAAAAGAACATTTTGACCACTATTTTCATAAGGGTTAGAACTGCAAGAAGAAAGAGGGCAGAATAGGCTGCAATTGACGAGAGCTTTCCAACAAGGGGTAATATGAAAAGGTTGAGAGGTACTTTAATCCGTGCTTGAAACTTCTTTTATTCTTAACTTTCTAATAAAGATTCAGTAAAGCTTTTCTTTCAGATACAGCAAAGATAAACCTTAACTTTCATATTAAGACTTTTGTCATAAATATTTTTTTATTTGATTCCGATTCTTCTGAAGCGCTTAATTTAATGAAAGAATGCGATACTTTTTGCATATTCATGTGCATTATGAAATTGAATTAAAGATGTCTGTATGAAAGAACATATTTTTTCATGCACTCACATTTATATTGTTTTCTTATTTCCAATAATTGAATAATTTAGCTTTCAAAATTTCTTTCTCGGACAAAATGAAAAAAAACCTTCAAATAAGGACTTCGCCATAAATATCTTATTTACTTCAATCAGTATTCTTTATTCAATTTCCTTACCTTAAAGAAAGAAAATTATTATTTTATTCAATCCAGGCGAGTAGAGACTTCGATGTGAAGATCTTAATTCTTTAATCTTTTTATCTCCTTTTTTCAAAACCGAAAATTCGCAGATTTTCTAAACATTGATTTTTCTTTCAAAACACATACACACAAACGCACTCTCACAGTCCCCTCCGTGTTTCGAAACAAAGCATATTTATTATTATATGAAACAAAATTATTTTTTGAGTGTGAAAAATATGAAATTATGTGTTAAAAGCTTTGAATCTATATATTTAAAATAATATGGTAAAACCTTCAGACAATTCACAAGCCACAACCACTCGACGTATTTCGAAAGTTTTTATTTCATATGAAGGCTTATGATAACTAGATATGTCATCAAAGGTCGTCTGACCCCCCCCCCCTCCACCCCATTTTCGAACGCAATCGAAAAAACATATAGAGAATGTATGGTGGATAAATGCTTATTTCGATTGCGTTCAAAAATGGGTTGGTGGGGGCATAAGACCATTGATGACATATCTAGTCGTTATAAGCTTTCATATGAAATAACTATCGAAATACGTCGAGTCGTTGGAGTTGGCGAACTGTCTGAAATTTTTACCATGTTATTTTAAATATATACATATAGATTCCAATAGTTCCATCAAACTAGCGTGTCAAAAATATTGAAAAATACCTATTGTAGGTGGTGGGAACTGGTTATTTAGGGCGATATAATTATGTATTTATGGATATGACGACTTTCATGCCGAAATTCCTGAGAAAGTTATATAAAACATTACATCTAGATGAGGTTTATTGAAAGATTTTCCAATTTTAAAAGATTCTGCAGTCTACAAAGAATATGAAATCTACTATGGTTTTATGGTCTTTGCCACTGATTTTCATGCAGTATTTAAAACTGGAAAAAGTAGTGGCTTAGAGCCTCGAAGCAGCCAGGTGGCAAAGGCAGTGCTGAGCAAATTGGGTGCTGGCCGCTAACCCGCCTGGAGTGCGGCCAGAACGACTAATGAATATTTATAGGAAATGGAAACTTAGACAATAGTAGCTGCCTTTTTTCCTTGATGAAAGAATAATTTACACTGAGAAATGCTTGATTTTCCTTTCAGGTTAACAGATTAAATGAAATTATTTATTTTTTTAATTTTGTGAAAACAATTTAGTTGTCTGAACGCTAATTTTGTTCCTAAATGTAACTTGCAAATTCTTGCAACCCATTCATGCCTAGCGTCCTGTTCTAGGGACACTTCTAAAAATGCATTCTTGTAACCCATTCATGCCTAGCGTCCTGTTCTAGGGACACTTCTAAAAATGCATAATAAACTCACAGGGATTATTTATTCAAAGTAAATTTCACAGCAAAGAATTTTAAATTATTCGTTTCTTTTATATTCAGTGAATGGCAGCACAAATTGAGCGTTCGGTTTATAATGTAGCCCTTTCATTTTCAAGGCGCACCCGGAGTGTAATTTTCTCAATATAAAGAAGAAAAGGGTAAGTTTGCTCAATTATTTACCAATTAATTTACTTCGATTTAAAAAATAAGGTACAACATCGTTTAATCGAAACCCGGGTTATCCGAAATTCCTCTGAAATTGCAAATCAGTAAAACAGGTACTTTACTGCACGGAAGAATTCGCCGAGGACAGACCTCTTTGCAATGATATCCCCAATTTTTTAAAATCCCCCAGGTAGGTTAGTGATTCATTTTAAAATAATAAAATTAAAATTAAGGGGTATTAACACTATTAATGACGAGATTATTTACCTGTGCCTTTCAGACGCATTGTGGGTTAACTTTGTAGGATTGTAGACATGGGATGTGATTCATCTAGTAAGAAAATACAGAGCAGACCTTGCAGTAAATAAAAATAGTCTTTATTTTTAAAATATAGCATCTTGCTATGAGTAAATAAAAGTCATATAATCAATCATCAGTGCACGCACCAACACTCAACTTCACACAGAAATGCATTTACTTTTACGATTCATTCACAGAAATGCATTCCTACGATTCTAATATATGACGTCATTTGTTATTTGCATTTCGCGTTCTCTTCTTCTGCCAACAAACTTTAATAAAGAACAAGAGTATAGACTACAGAGAGTTTTAAATTCACTTGAATAAAGAACATGAGTATGGCCTACAGAGAGTATTAAATTCACTTTAATAAAAAACATGAGTATAGTCTACAGAGAGAGTTTTAAATTAACTTTAATAAAGAACATGAGTATAGCCTACAGAGATAGTTTTAAATTCACTTTACACTCAAAACATTTTGTATCTAATTACATACTGTAATTAGATACAAAAATGTAATAGATATTCATGTCTGAACCAAAAACATTATTTGAAATGGCTTCCTCCCCTTTTGTTCGATTAACCGGGATTGTAATGTATAAAAGTAAATAAAATTTCATGAATATGGTTTTCTTTTTAGAATTTAAAATAATTTTAGATATCTATTCCTTTCTTTCCATTCATAAGACTTTGTCAAAATAGGGATGGGAGGTCAATAAAACATAAATACTCCAGGCAGGATTTTTTTTAAATGATTTTCTTGTTGATTTCAGGACATGTAATGTTACTATACAAAATATTATTACTATACAAAATTTGACTTCGCAATAATGAGTTAAAGTTTTAAAGAAGCGCTTCCCTTCGAAAATAGAACGAGAAAAAAAATGACGGGAGGCTGTCTTTTTCAAACAGCCTCTGATGTTAAAGGCGTAGGATTACTTCACTCGCGTGACACTTTTCCGATTTCCAAATTTTTTCTTAACATCTGTTGTTACCCTTTATCTCTAAAATAAGACATCAGTTATGTTTTTAACATCTGTAGTTACCGAGATATAGAGGATCGCGTCACCAATTCATGCTATTTTTGCCCAACTTTGCTATGAGTGGTCTCTCAACTACAAATCCGATTTTTAATTTTTTTCTGTAACTTCTGTTGTTACCCTTTATCTCTAAAATATGACATTAGTTATGTTTTTAACATATGTAGTTACCGAGATAAAGAGGACATTCCATACAACGTTTTTTGTGGCGTTTTGGAGTATGAATCAAATTCCTTCCTGGAATCCCAATGGGAGGAACGTAATCCTACGTTAAAAAACCCTTCAAATAAAAAGTCACCTATAAATATTTTTATTAAGTTTCAGATCTGGCATTTGTCTTCATTTAATGAAACCATAAAATTTGTTTTTTATTTCATCAAGTTTAAATACCAACACAAATGTGAAGATTTTAATCCTTAACCTTCTATATTATATGCTTTTATTAAAACCGGAAATTTATAGAGGTTTCTAAAAACTGTTAAGGTTTCGATAAACTTTTTCCAATTATTGAGCATTTATGTAACTCACGACTATTTAATTGCGAAGACGAAAAGAATATTGTTTAAAGCACATTAAATATGCCATATATTTGAGGAAAATTGCTTTAATGAAGGTATTTCCTTAAATATAAAATTACATTTGTATTTACAATTCAACTGTTTTTTACTTAAAATACGTTCGCTTTCAAAACTCTTTACTTTAAAAACGTAAACAGATTTTTCGGTAAATTTGAATCTTATACTCCAGAGAAAAAAATACTTCATTTCATTTAAAGCAAAAAAATTGTGCCTTGCACATAATTAGTTTTATATCT
>BGPR01014431.1:0-39230 GCA_013235015.1 Araneus ventricosus
CTTCTTTGTCACCTGAGTTCAATTTGACAATCACCATGCTAGTTAGTTGGGCTGTAGCCCTGGGGCGCCATTATGCATCGGCGCTTAAACATTTGCTATATAGATTTTATTTTAATCTTGAACTCCAAAACATTTATTTAATTACAATTTTACATATGCTAAAAATATGATTAGTGTTTATAACTATATATATATATTGGCATTTGAATGTTGGAATTCCAATTCTGGGTTGTGTTTTTCATAGTAGCAATAGTCTATAATCAAACTATATTTTGTATTTCATTTGTATGATTATGGATTAGGTGATTTGATTTTAATTTTAATTTTTAGATTAATATATGTATGTATTAACACATGTTTTGATTATTTGAAATATTTAACTATATATATAACGTAACCGTTAAAATTAACCATGTATACGATCAGGCATGGCAGAAGCTGACTTACAAAATCCTATTTTGGAAAGGTGCCGATTTGTAAAAGTGTAGGGCGTTAATTAGAGGACAGGTGAAATTTTCCTCGATTATTTTATTAAGTAGGTTTTTTCGTGTGTCCATAGTCACTGAAATTTCCAGTGGCGGTTCTGACGGGCACCACATTGCTGTAGCCCAGGGCCCTGAAATTTGTTGAGACGTTCATGACAGAACGTTTTCTAAACAAATCTACTTCACATTCGGCACTAATGTTTCTAGTAAATAAGGTGCGAAAAAAGTAGTTCATACATTTGTGGTAATTAAAGAATGATAGCTGTTATAAATTATATAATGTAAAAAGTATTTATATCGATTTTTAGAAGAGATGGCATGCTGAAAAGAATTTTCAGAAACCATGATGATGAATGTTGTGAATTGCGAGCAAATTCGGTGATCGCAACTAGAAATGATAATTTGTTCGTGGCGCCATCTATGGGGGGTTTATTAATCTTCATCAAATTTTTTTTTTTAGTATACCATGAGGAATAAAATCAAATATTAAAATTAGTTTAAAACTTCCGGACTTTTAGCTAGCTAACTGAAATAACTCTTCTTATTTCCTTCCTTCCTTTCCTAAGAGAATTATGATATCATACTTTTCTGAAAGATAGGTAATTTCTTTAAAAAAATTTATTCCTACGGTTATTTTTGAATTTCGTATTCTTTAGAAATTTTTCAGAATATTTTAATAAAGAAAAGTTTAGAATAATTACGGATGTAAGGATATTTTTTTCTTTGCTTCAGCAAGAGAAAAAAAATTAAATAACTTCCCCTCAATCAGATTTGATAAAATGGTAGCATTTACACATTGTTTTAGTGTTTCATAGAGTACAATCTATTAAATTAATTGTTACGATTTTTTTATATCGTTCAAACTTTTCACAATACTGTTTATTGCTTGAGGACTGCTCATTTAACATGGTTAACATGATAATCGTATAATTTTTACCATCATTCATATCCAGGTATAAGTAATTTTTTTATTACACTGCTTACAATCAGTAGTGTTTGAAAAATATACTTTCAATCTAAATATCATTCCATATTTCCAACTGATCATGTATAAGGTTCGATTACAAAAGTTAAGAACTACTGGAGACCATATAAGTATCATTTCTGGGTGGGGTACTATGCGTAAAAATTTGACATACTAAATTATGCCCAAATCTATCAATATTCTAAATATGACTTGAACTCCATAATAATATGTAGTTATGACACGTCCATTGAAGAACTGTAAAAAAATTATTTTTCAACTGATTTTATATAATAAGATTCAGACGAAGACTAAAAAACACAAGACAAAGAAATATAAACTGCATATAATCGCAAATAATGAGTTTTCAGATTTCAAAGTATCAAACTTCGAACTTAATAGATACTAACTATAGATGTCAGATTCTTAACCATGCTTTGTTTTAAATCTTTTATTGAAGAACAACTTGGAAAATTGTTTTGGCAAAAGCTTTAGTGTTATCATTTTAATAATTCAGAACTTATTTTGGATAAAATTTTTTCACATTTTAATACAATTAATTTGGGAGTAATAAAAGTAAAATTTTAATAGAAGAGTACACTATTCGAAGGTAAAGAAAGGAATACTTCAGGAAATATTATTCGCATTTGTTAAAATATTAGTTACTTCATTCAAAAAGAAATAATTTGAATGAGAATTTTTTAATGAAATGAATGGAGAAAATAATGTCATTTGAGGATCACGTAATATTGTTGTAAATTGCCTATCGAAGAATGCTGAAAAGTTGGATTCATTAATAATATAATTATTGAATATTTTTCTCACTATGTAATCAAAGGCCATTACTCGTGTCTGAAGGGGAAAATGAGTTTAAACTTCACCAACCAAGACACTTTTAGTCAAAATATACCGGAACAAACACCAATTTATTGTTCCAATTCAAAGTTCGCATCATTCTTCGTAACATATGCCTTCATTTTGCACTTACGTAAAGAATCTAAAATCTTGATAAACTCTTCAAAAACTCAAACTTCTTATCTAAAATATGTCAAGTTCCTAAGTGAAGTTGAAGAGGTGAAAGGAAGTGCAACTGATTTCAATATGCATACATTTAAGAATGGCTACATTCATAGGGTAAATCTTAGTATAAAATTCCATTTGAAGGAAATAGTTTATAAACAATCTTCGGTTGTTTTATTCTGCGTACTTTCGCAATTTCTCTTAAAGATGCGTTTGACTGATTGAAGTTTAATGGCGGAAAGGCCATTTTTGACCACGCTGCGTCAAGTCAAATGTAGAAACTAGAAAACAGTGCTAGAATAACATTGAAGGTCATAAATCTACTTTTTGAATTTACGAAAAAGAAGTTATCAAATCGCTAATTTCTGAAAATATTTAGATCTGGTTTTAAAAAAATAAAATCTGTAAGCATTGACTTTAGACTAGAAAAATATATTTTGGAACAACAAATAAAGAGTTTAAAAAATGCTATTGTTGCTGACCTGCTAACTGAAAAATACGTAACAATTTATTCATATTGTAAAATATATAATGTTTTTACCTGTTCCTCTCTTTGACGAATTATTTCCTTTTTCGTTTCGACTTCTCTAGAGTAATATTCCTTCAGCTGAAGAAGATAAATTAAGTATCCTTTCATTTGGTTGTCTCTGAGATGATGGTGGGTACTGTACAACATAGAAACTGTAGGCTCCAGTTTACTTATCTGTTTCATGAGTAACTCGATTTGCTTTCTGGTCGAGAAAACAAAGGATAAAAAATTAGTGGCTATCTGTCATAGTTTCTAATTACATGCATTAGACTCTAGACAGAAGTTGGAACCAATTAATTTTACTTTAGATTAAAATTTCAGCAATTTTTTTTTGAGATTTTATCTTATTAAATGCCAATCTTATTAAAGTCACAATTACAGGTTGATTCTTTCAGTTGGAAATGTTTGCTAAAGTTACCATCAGTTTAATTCAATGAATAGCACTCACAATCTATTTTTCCAACTTAATGATTTACTTGTGATAACTCTTCATTATCTATTTTCGATTTTGAATCTGCAGCTGTATATAAAACAGTATTGATATGGCTAAAAAAGATCAAAT
This sequence comes from Araneus ventricosus, assembly GCA_013235015.1. Classification (NCBI taxonomy): domain Eukaryota; kingdom Metazoa; phylum Arthropoda; class Arachnida; order Araneae; family Araneidae; genus Araneus; species Araneus ventricosus. Next base: position 3,561 of record BGPR01014431.1, read on the forward strand.
TGTGTCGATAGATTTGTAAATCAAATTGTGTTGATAGATTTACAAGTCAAATTGTGTTGATATTTGGTAAAGGTTTGTAGGAATATTTTGTTGACTTGTTCTGGAAGGAAAGCTTGGTTACTAGAAATATAATTTTTATTAAAATGTATAAGACTCAGTGGTGTAGGTCGGAATGGTGAGCGAGTCGGAAATAATTACCTCTGGTTATATTCTTAGAAGTCCTTGCAAAGAAAAAACAATTGCACCTTTATTTTACTTTATAAAGCCAAATGTCATGATGGATGGATGGTTGATTCTTAAGTAACAAAGGATAGATTTGGTTGTTCTAACACAAGAATAATTATATATAACTATGAACAGAAAACAGAGCCCCAATTGCTACTTACACTTTCTGTGCCAATGATATCACTAGAAATGTGGAATGAATTCTTGGACGAGAATTAAATATTAAAATATAAGCAATATAAGCGAAAGCAATAAAAATACAATTTGTAATAAAGTAAATTTATTGTAATACAACAACGATATATTTTGCTATATTTTGCACCAGCTGTGCAGTATGTAGTATGCATATTCAGAACATAAATAACTGTAAAATAACTGTTCTTATAGGCGAAGGCATAATTTTTTAAATCAGAAAATTAAATATTTGTTAAATTTCGCCAGAACTAAAAACATTTCTACCAACTATCAGAAGTTCTAAAGAAAAACAGACAGTTTCGGTAATTCCACTTTCACTGCTAATGGCCATGTTGTTTGAAGCACACACTCATCGTCGAATTCACACCTGAGCCAAGTTTTATCACTCGTCTTCACTTAGGCCTAGGTTTATCACTAGTTTACACCTGAGCCAAGATGTATCGCTCTTTTACACCTGAGCATAGGTTTATCACTTCCATTCAATATAACGGAAAAAAGAGTGTTTCGAATGATTTTAATATTAATCCCTTTACTATAGGTCAAATTTGTTTTTTTTATGAGAGGGATTTTTTATTCTTTCTTTTCATTACAAAAGTTTTCAAAAAATTCATTATCACGAAAAAAATATTGCAGACTCCTCTCAGTACTAAATAACAGAAGAAACAGTTGGTAATAATAGAATGCCTAATAGCAAATTCAAAACTAGAAAATCATCGAAAAATCAATTATTGGGAAAAAAATAGTCTTGAGACAAATATGGAAATAGGTATAAATAAGTGTTTACAAAATTTTAGAGAGTTACAGTTTTTCTATAACATAGATAACAAGCAATTTAAATTTCTCAGAAAGCGGTCGAAAACTTTTAATCGATTAATTTTGTACATGTGTTTCGGTGGGGGGAAAAAATGTGCCTGTGACTTATATATTATTTGATGGAAGCACAAACAGCGTAATTTTGCAAGTGTTAAAACCTATTGAATATTCCTTCTAAGTCAATCATCTATTGTTTACTTTATTCCCAGAATTGCGTTAAATTCATAAACAAGAAAACAGTTTCACGAGTTATATACAAAACATCAACTAACATGAAGCAATATGTTAATTATCATGTTCTTCAACTGAGTCGGTTCTTGTTTCCGTGATGCAACTATTACGAACTAATCTAATTAAATTTTAGGAGCCTCTGTGTATCTCGCAAAAATAAGCCAGCGGGAGTGGCCTCCCCTAAACTTTCTCGTATACTTCTCAAACATTTGTCATTTTCCCTCCCCCTGCGTGGATAAAAAATTCGAACCTACCGTAACCCAGAAGGCAATGACTATCAGAAGGCATTGTAGATTATAGTGATTGCAAAATATTTAGGTAAAGAATCAAATTCAAAGAGATGGTATATATTAAAACTCAGCAATATTTATTTTCTATCGCACTCTAGCAATCTCCGCTAATGCGAGGGCGTGCCTGAGCGAAAAGAAAACAGGAGAAAATGACCTCGTTCGCTATCGCTGAATATCTTGCGCATGCGCAGAGATTTTGCTTCCAGTACGCAAGTAAAAAGATTGAATATGCAATTTGAACGCCTTTTTTTTAACCGACTGAAACGAAATTCCGACAAATATCTATAATTAATGTTAGCAAGCGTCATACCAGTTTTTGTTTATCTAAGCCAAAGGCTTTAGGAGATATAATTTTTACCAGTAAGCGATTATACAGTCCCTTTGACGGATTTGTTCCAAAACTTTATACGGACCTACATTTCTGATGAAAGAAATGTGTACCACATTTTATCCAACTAGGTATTCAGGTTTTTGAGTTATAGTGTTTACATGAACATGCACAAACAGACAGACGGACTTCCCGTAGACGGATTTTGTCCAAAATTTGATAGTAACCTACAAATTATGTGTTAAATATCACATACCAAATTTCATCCCCGTAGATCTAATAGTTTTCGAGTTATCGTGTTCACAGACAGACATAATTCCAAAATTGTGTTTTTCGGACTCAGGGAGGTCTAAAACGTGGAGAATCGTCAAAATCGCGAGTTTGAATTTTTTGACGATTACAATACTTTCTCTTTGTATACTTCGTATACGAGAAAGTAAAAACAGTGATATCATAGAACAGCGTAAGACAACGTGCATTTAATTGTGACATGGCTTGTGATATCTTTCCCTCTGTCATGTGACTGCTGTCTTAGGTGAATTTAATTCGATAGAAAATCCATGACGTGATGTAAAATGAGTGCGTGTACTTCTTACAGAAACATTTGACATGAGTTCAATAAAAATATCAACAATGTATTTTTGCGGTATCAAGATGAGACTTTTATGGAAATCAGATAATATATTCAGATATAATAAGATCTGAATATTTAAAATAATTGGAGAAACCAGATGGCCTCTATTCTCTATGCGGAAAACACTAAAACATTTCACCAGCTCTAACCACTTGACCGATTTCGACAATTTTTATTTCATATAAGTTTATGACATCTAGATATATCATCGATGGTCGCCTGTCGCCCACCACCCTCTGTTTTCGAGGGAAATAGAAAAAAAACTATTCTTCACTGTACATTCTCTATGGGGAAAGCATTTACAGATTTCCCCAGACCCAACCACTGGCCCGATTTTGCCAATTTTTATTTTATATGAAAACTCACGACCCCTAGATATGTCATCAATGGTCGCCTGCTACCCACTTTCGAGATATATCGCAAAATAAAGCTTTGGCCGAGTTCCTCAGCCTCTACTAACGCCAATTCGCCAAACTACAGGCATAGACGCAGGCGATTAATTTTTACGGGAGAACAGCTGGTCGCCGAAGGCGGCTAGTAAACAATAACAATAAAAAAAAATTGTATTAAAATAACCACAATATCTACTTCTCATGTCTCTAGACAGTAAATCTACGTTTTAAGTGGGGATTTATGAATAAAGGAATTTTGGCATATAATTTCAAATTTGTAAAAAAATTATAAAGATTTTAAAAGTATTGTATTCAGAAGCAATCCCAAGAAATGTACAAAAAAGTGAATTATTATAAATAATAATAAATGGTTAATTGATGCTGGTTTTGACATAATATTCAATATAAACCTTCTCAATTCAATCCTCTTTAAAACATATATGTAAACGCAACCTCTGAAGAATTGGAAGCTTCACTCACGGATAAAATATTTCAAATTGTTTCTCGAATTAAAATACCGTACATTTTAAAGAAATGTGAAATGATATTCATTAAAAAATGATTTGGATTCAAATATTTATTATACGACAGAAAAGTATAATAAATTAATGCTAAGGAACATCAATTATTTCGCGAGACATTTGCATTTCTCGAAACAAATGAATCTTTTTCGAATACAAACTATGGACTCATCACGGTAATTCTGAAAATAACTTCAACTCCAGAAATTGTTGCCACTTTCCTTTTCACCTTCAGTTTCCTTACTTCACAGGTAATTGAGATGAAAGAGAAAAGTTTTCATCTCAAACTTCACATTCATATTTCATTTATTCACTCAAGAGGAACATGCAATCTTTCAAATGAAGTTCATTAAGACGAAAGATTAACTTACGTGAAGCAATGTGTAAATGGAGCATCCGAGAACTGGGTGAAAGGATATTTAGTTTCAAATTCAAATGATAGATGGCGTAAAAATCATATATGTATTTTACGAATGATTCATCAGCTTTATGTTAGCTTTTAATTTTTATGAGATTTAATTAACCTGTTATAACGAACAAATTTGATTCAGTATAACTTTTTACGTACATTTTTCTGCTTGGTTTAATGTTATTGAATAGCATAATTTTTACACTGTTATAGAATTAGAGTAAATATATCAATGAAATTGACAAAAGTTTGCTAATTCAATGGGTATTTATAAATTATTGATTTCTGTTGCAGTTTTTATGCAAGCTATGGAAATTTAAATGTTGTAAAAATATTCGTATGAGATATTATACGTATCTTAAAAATATTTGAAACTAAGAAAATTCTTAACCTGCGCTTCATTTTATTATTTAAAAAAAAGGTTGGACTTCTTAATTCTTGCAATACCATATAAATAAAGTTTTTTATCTGAATTTCAGTGAATTTTGGTTTGTGTAGCAAGCACTTTAATTTTTACAACTAAGAATTTTTCAGTACGATTTTAATTACATTTTTTTGCCACAGAAATATGCATATTCTATGTATAGTATTATCTTAGGTATTTTTTGCCACATTACCGAAATATTCCGTAAAAGGTTAAATATTCTGTGAACCAAAATTAAAACTACTGTTCGATAAACACTATCAGCTTTCTCCTGAGTGATGTAATAAAACATCACTCGACCTATACTAAACCGTCGAGTGTATATAAAATGACTAGATCGCCGCTGATAGTAACACGGGTACTGTGGTCAGTTACAAAACGGACATCACCCACCAATACACCAACCTCAGAAGATACGTGACGACGTTGGCGATGACTTTAACTACCTACTGTACCATCAGGGCATGCGAGAACTGGCGTACTGAGTCGAGCGCTGAGAAATAGTAACCAGAACTGGTTAGACCCCATCCTGACGTATAGTAGCACCTTGGTCTCTAATTGACCAAGCAGCCTCAACAATAACACGGAAACTGTGACTTGTTACCTAACGCATCCCTGTCATCGGTTTAGTTCGTTTAGTTTAGTTATATTAACGTCCCGTTTTGAAGCAACTCGAGGGCTATTTCTGTCATCGGAAATGTTTTATAAACAGTCATACGCCAATTAATATTCAGCAAAAGAAGCGAGAACCCTCTTGCTTACGCGGCAACTTTTCATCCATGTACTTGTGTCGACCCCCTGGTGTAGCTGAGAAATAGTAAGAAAATCTATGATGGTAGGATTTAAAATCTTAAGCGCTTATATAAAATACATTGAGTACTTTATATAGTACTTTCTGGGTTGAAATCTAGAAGTTGGTACACACTCATAAAACGTGCCAAATCGCCAAAGCAAGACGTTGACCGCTGCATATCATTGGAGCCAAGTCGCCAAAGCTATATGCAGGTATTACCTGTATTAACTTTGGCGACTTGATGCCATTTGAAGAGTGTATACCAAATTCTAGATTTCAACCACTTTCTGTAATGCATTATGAGAAGCCAATCCTTTTCTTATACATTGTCGTATGGTTTTAGTTAGTAGCAGTAAATAAATAACTCATAAGAAGAATGAACTGTAATACTGTTATATTTTGAAAACAATGAATCAAAAATTGGCGCTTTTCAGTTAGATCGACAGCTAGTGCCACCAAAAATATATATTGGAGCCTACTACCACGTAAGAACAGTATCCACTATTGTATTCCAACAGTGCTATTTGCCAATCACACGCAATGAATTTGGCGAAAATTCTGGAGTTATGTAGCTTTAAATTTCTGCACATGACATATTTTAGCAATACTCGATCTAACGGAAAACCAGTCAATAATTTATTAATGTGTACCTTTGTACGACAATTTTGGCCAATCCACTTTGCTTTCTTGAAAGTGTCCTTACTCTTCTCATATGTAAATCTCGCTTCAGATCCGATAACTGATTTCTGAGCTCATCCTCTAGAATGCTATAATCAGTAGCCATTATTACCAATCAGCTTTTAAACCATTAAAGAAGAAGAAACCTACGAAAAAGATGGAAAAATGTTATGTACTATCCAGTAAATATTTAACCTTTTACGGAATATTTCGGTAATGTGGCCAAAACTTGTTATACAGACCTGTATTTGGTTGAAATCTAGAAGTTGGTACACACTCTTAAAACGCAGTCAAATCGCCAAAGCAAGACGTTGACCGCTGCACTTCATTGGCGCCAAGTTGCCAAAGCTATATTCTGGTAATACTTGCATTAGCTTTGGCGACTTGACGCCATTTTAAGAGTCTGTGCCAACTTCTAGAATTCAACCCTATATTTAATTTTGTTGCCAACATCACCTACCAAAAAAGTATAAATTCTCTTGTAAGTAATAAAAGCCAAGTACAAAATTTTCTCTAACTTTCTTAAACTAAAGTGAATTTATATTGATGCACACGTGTCTGTTATATACGTTTTTATATGCACGCTTAAAATAAATTTGCTATAATTAATATTCAATGGGCCATTAACAGATTGTGAAAGTGCTTAGTTCAAATATGAAAGGTGTGACCGTTCGTAAAAATGAAGTGAAAATTTTAAAACAAGATTTGCAACAACTCACTTAAAAGTCAGTGCTTTATAAAGTTGGCGTTTTTTATTTAATAGTAAATGAATGAATTAAAAGAAGAATCCTAAGGACTTGCTTTTTTCATTTATCGTAATTTTTACTCAAGTATGATGTATTTATCAAACGTATTAGAGTGTATACCAATATTTATAATTATGTGAAGAGAAAAGATGAATTACATTAAAAAAATTATTGCTTTAAATTTTGTTTGGGAATCAAATCAAAACCAAGCGTAAATGTTTTCGATAAATATAGTGAATATGAGGTAGGATACGAATAAAGTTTTAATGGATTCTCTTCCCCTATCTGTCATCAATAATAGTACTTCAATATCAAGAATCATCATTGAAGAAGTGACGCTAAAACTAATTAGACAGAAATAGACCATCTTCCAATGCATTGATTTTTATTCATTACAAAAACTGCTCCAATCCAGCTAAAACTATAACTTGTGCTATGAAATGCAAACAACTAACCACAAAAACGTTACAATATTCTATATTAGGATTACTTCTTGTTCACCCAACAAATTCCTTTATCTGTGCGTAAAGTGGATGTGACGTATAAGATGGATAGCGGTATCTATGTAAAGTTCCATACGGCTGGAGTGAAGTTACTTTTTAACTGACAGAAGTATACGATTACAAATGTCCTCCATAATCTATTATTCGCATAATATCGCTTTAACTTCTTTTCCATGTTTTGTGAAGCTTCGAGACACTAAAGTCGGTTTCACGCTTGTTATTTTAGGAGGCGCCATTGAAATATTGCCAGTGAAAGTCAAACTTCATAGAGTTTTCTGTTTAACTACATCCATGCTACACTACATAACTACAACTCGCGGTTTCAATTTCCGATCACCATGTCATCGAGTCGATACAATTATGTGAGCAGCTATTCTAAAATGGATTTTATTAAGTGTAATTAATTCAGGAGACAAATTGCAGATGCCAACTTGGAACTGTATCTTTAATTGAAAATAGCTAACAAACAGGACAGACAGAAACTTTAGAAAAAATAATTTCTTATTACTCAAATGGCTTGTTGTCAATAAAACAGTAAAAAAAACAATGAAAACTCTTCAAGGGGATAGAAAATAAAGAACATTTTCACAGGATAATTATTAATGCAAATGGAGTTCGTATGGTCGCATGGCATGCAAACAAAACTATATTTGCTCAAACATTATAAATCACAGCCTTATGTGTAAGTAAGTATACGAGGAAATAAAAATGGGAAAACCATCGATTTTTAATTCAGAATTTTTACCGAGACACACTTTCCACCTTAAATAAATCGCTGAAATATTAGTCAACTTCAAAACTTTAATTGAAACAAATAATATGAACGAAGTTATCTATTTATCTATACAAAGCTGTAATACTAAGAAGAAAATTTTTTATTCCATCTAGTTATTGAGAGATACTTCCAGATACATATCGATTTTCATTTAGCACAACCAAGACATATAACATCTCTTTTTAACTAAAGCACTAAAATATTAACGAAAATAAAAGATTCTACCTAAAAAAATGGCATAAAGCGATATTCTGCCGCTCTAGTCAAAGGCGAAATGGTACGAAAAAAAAAAATGTTTATTGCCCCATCCATAGTCGTTAAGACATACTTCCAGATTATTCGTGTCGATTTTTATTTTATACGACATATCGATATTTTACCGATTTTTAATTCAGGATTTTTACCGAGACGCACTTTCCATATTACCGATTTTTTCTTAAATAAATCACTGAAATATTAGTCAACTTCAAAACTTTAATTGAAACAAATAATATAAACGAAGTTATCTATACAAAGCTGTAATACTAAGAAGAAAATTTTTTATTCCATCTAGTTATTGAGAGATACTTCCAGATACATAACGATTTTCATTTAGCACAGTATAACATTTCTTTTTAAATAAAGCACTAAAATATTAGCGAAAATAAAAGATTCTACCTAAAAAAATGGCATAAAGCGATATTCTGCCGGTCTAGTCAAAAGCGAAATGGTATAAAGAAAAATGTTTACTGCCAATGTTAGTCGTTAAGACATACTTCCAGATTATTCGCGTCGATTTTTATTTTGTACGACATACCGATATTTTTAAAAAATAAAACGCTAAAATATTAATCAGATTGAAACATTTTTCTGAAGCCATAATGAAATATATTGCTGATCTAGCCCAAACCAAAACGGTGGGAATAAAAATTTTTATTTCCCCCCAGTAGTTAAGAGATACTTCCAAATACTCATATCGATTTGAAGAGGAGATTAATGAAATGACTTCTCCTTACAAATAGGAGAAGGAAATCTCATTTATACGTCCGAGACACACTTTCCACATTACCGTTAATGACAAAAGGGAACTCTTCCGCCTTGCTGCAGTTAAGGATATGAACGTTTCAGATACATTAACCTCAGAAATAAGGATTACATCTGCCAGAAAGAATTCACAACTGAAACATATTAAAAGGTTTGACCCAATGAAAATTTGCTGAGTTATCGCTCGTGAATATATTTGTTGAAATATGGGGATTCGAATCTCAGTTTATTGTCTTTGGAAGTAGAGTGATAAACAGTTTAACAAATAAACAATGGAAAATACATAAAGGAAAAAATGAGAGGCCTGGATTTTTTTAAGATCAAGATATGATTGTTTACAATGTAAATTAAAATATTCGCTTCGGTTGAAGAGTAGATTTTGCTGCAGTACTTTTTAACATTTGAAAATATTCTCTTATGGGCATTTTTAGTGAATTTACTCATTTTCATTTGATACCTCGAAGAGGAATATTATGCGAATTTTTTGAACATAAAAATGAGATGCCTTAATTTTTATGATGTCGGGTGGGACTGCTTATAATCACATTAAAATCCTTTCTTCGATTGGACAGTAGATTTTCATCTAGCATTTCATTATTGCAGGAAACATTTTTTCACATATTTCTTCATTCCAGTGCATATCTTTAAGTGGTATATTGAGCGATTATAAAGCTTCAGTTTTCCACGCATTGTAGGAAAAATTTTTCTGGTTTAAATTTACCATTCTTAACAAAGAAAAATTTTAAAATTAACGTTATTAATACTTTTCGATTGTTTAAAATTTACTGCAGGAACCGCTAAAATAACCATTACGCAGAGTTGTACAAGCACTTCTTTATATGATAATAAGTGTATGTTTTAGTTTTGCTATAGAGATTTAAATGCCTGATGGGTTAATTTTGTGTATTTAAAAGGTGAATAAATCATTGGTTAATTAATAAATAAGGTGTTTAACGGAATAAGTAATTAGTACTCTTTTATTGCTCAAATTTTTTCGAGTAGATTTGCGTAAATATTGCTGCAACAGAGATATTAAAAGATTTAAATTTTACAATTTTATTTATTTATTTTATTTTATTAAATATTATAATCAATGCTAGTAATATCCCCTTTTTCATATATTTACATAATACAGGATGCACACAAATGAAGTGACACATTTCAAAAATTAATAAAAAAAACTAAAAATGTTAGAATTACGGTTTTATAAAAATAAGATCGCATCTCAAAAAGTTTTTTTTTCAGATAGGTAACGCGGCGTTACGTTCTAAATTTGTTACAGCGAGAAAACTCTGTACACAATGGCTACCGATCAGCAGAAGCCGATGCGTGTTTTCTGATTTGTATCTTTAGTTTTTCTTATATCACAGAAACCTTTCAGTTTTCACACTACATGTCAATTAACAAATTAAAGAGCGTAAAATTCCCTACAAATATATGCTTTTATTTCTCTTCCAGTTGTAATATTTTCTCAGATAATGGCTCTAAACAAATTTTTGATTTCCAGTAATTCACGAACCCCTAGACCACCGAAATGCCATGTTACCTATCTGAAAAAAACCTTTTTGAGATGCGCTCTCATTAAAAAAAATTCGTAGTTCCAACATTTTAAAGGTTTTTTTATTAATTTTTGAAATGTGTCACTTAATTTGTGTACACCATGTAGATCTAATTTTGTTTTCAGCACTGTGTTTTGAAAATAGAGTATGTGTTTTGGATATCTTCGATTTGAGGTCTTAAATTTAATGCCGTAATTCTGAGTTAGCGCATTCATTCATGCGCTTATAAACAGAACGATAGACAGTCAACGCATTGGCGGATTTGGAGTAAAATTTTCTTTTTCAGTAATAAAACCACATGCAAAATTTCATCCATTTGGTCCATTTGAGTTTTTAAGCTACCATGTTAACATGCACACGGATGGACCGGCTTCACAAATTTCACCCAAAATCGGATTCAAACCTACAAGTGTGAAGATTGTATGCCAAATTTCATTCGTCTAGCTTCTTTCATTGTCAAGTAATCTTGTTGACACACAGGCAGATAGAAAAATTCTACAAATTGCGTTTCTGGAAATTTAATATAAGAAAATTCATTAATACTTCGTGTTCTAATTTTTTAACACGATTACTCTCTTTTCGTCTACTTATGCAAGAAACTAACTGAAGAAAAGTTGGTGCTTTTTTTATCCGTAAACAGTCATAGGAGGTATCAGATATAAATCTAAACAATATTATGGATAATGTTTCTGGGTTTTAGTTCCATTTCCTTTTTATATGGAATCATTACTGTGACTTTGGCATTAAATGACAAATGCCACAAAGCATTCGGTAGCAAATATTATTTTTGTTAACAACTTGGCTCCACTTTTATTTTTAACTAGCTATTATGCCCGGCGTTGCTCGGGATTAAAATACTTTCATGTCTAATATTTTTGATGTAAAAAATTACTTTTGTATAGAAAATTACAATACCCAAAATTCTTTTATCGTCTGAAATGTTTTTTTAATTAAAATGAGAATATCAGTTGAACCAGACGATTTTTAAAAACCACCGATAGCTAATTTTCTCCATAAGTTATTAGTATATATTGCATAAGTACTTCAAATTTTGTTCATAAATCTTGCAGTATAAGAAAGATTTTGACGGATGTTTTGGGACAATTACATAGTACATTTTTCATTAAGGAAAGGCGTTAGAATAAATATGAATAAAAAAATAATAAAATTCGTCTTCATCCAAAATTCTTCTAAATGTGATCTAGCCACAGTTCTTATGTATTCTTGTTCTTCATCAATAAAAAAAGTGTTATAAATTGTAAATTTTAATTTTTGAAAAATTATTAAAATGAGGGCAATGAATTGAATGGAAATGAAAGTTGTGTCATGAAAAGTTAATTTTTTAAACTTTTATTATGTGTAAAAATAGTTGTTGTGACATAATACATATTTTCGAAAAATATCACGGAAAATTCCAAAATTTTGGTTAATTTCCAAGTAACTGAAATTTTAACAAGATTTGGAGCTTTTAAAAGTTAACGGTTGACTCTCTTCTTATATAAAACATATTTATAAAAATAAGCAAAAATTTTGGAAATAAAGGTAAATTAGTTCAAAGTCTAACCGTTGCCTAGCAACGGAGTAGCTATAAATTTGCGTTATTTCAAAATAATCTGCACGTAATTAAGAATTATTAAAAATTTAAATAATTGAAGAAAACATCTCACAGATATAGAATTGGTATCATTGGAAAAGTAAAATTTTGAACTTTAAGATGGTATAAAAATATTTTTTGTCGGACAGTTTGCCCTGAAGTTACGGCGGAAAAAACGGTTTCGGTTAATTTCTGATTAATTAACTTTTGCACATAGAAAAGTTCACAAGTGTCTTCCCCGTGTTTTAAGTAATAAGTGTACAAAATTTGGTTTAAAACAGTCCGTTGGTTTAGGAGGAGATGTAGAACATAGCCACAATGACTTTTATTTATATTAAGATGATCCCCTTTTTGCAATCCGTATGGTATTGACTACCCTGTAACAAATGTATTTTACCACACCATTGGCAGAGTTCAAACAATATTGACACGTGGAAACATAACAAAGCATCAAATATAAGTTACTGCGATCGCAAACTGAAAAACAGAAGAAATGATAACATCCTAGATCAGACACCGTTCGTGACCATGAGCTTCTACGATCTTAATTTTAGACAATTTCAAAATGGTATTTTTTTTCCATCACAACAATTTGCTTTACACTGAAAGTAGGTTATCATGATGGTATTTAGCCATAAACTTTACCATGTCTTGTTTCTAGAGAATTAAAACTAATAATCTATATCCAAAGAATCATGCAATAAAGCTAATACAAGTAAGGGTTACTATTTGTGCTGAGCAAAATGTTTTTACTGAAATGGAAGCAATGATTCTAGTTTAAATTATTTAAGCCACCTAACATGCGTTAGTACTAGCTTTTTATCTTTGATTATCACATTCATATATTTATACAGTGGAATTTGACTAAATCGAGCTTCTTTTATTCGAATTTGCCAAGAATTCGAATTTCTTTAACGGTCCCTGAACTTTCTGAGAAGATAATGTTAAAATACGCTCTATAATTCGAATTTTGGTAAATTAGAGATATTTTAGCTAATTCAAAGTCAAAACTATGAATTGTAAAAAATATTACTTAATTATTTTTCTAAATTAAATACGTCTTGCACCTCGTGCTCTCAGTGATCGTAACATAATGGTGTTTTAATCTTCTTAATTCACTTTGTTACTGTTAAAATGTATTAAATAAAAACGCATTAACCCTTTAACTACGGGTGTGGATTATAAACCACATATATAAGAAAGTACCCGCAGTTAAAGGGTTAAGAAATTTATCATTTTTTAAAAATAAAATTTGAAGACGTTAATTGCGATTTGTGCTGTTTCTTTTGAAGTTTCATTGTGCAATTTTCGTATTCAAAGTGCTGTGTACCGTTTATTTATTAAAATTATTAATTTTGGAATCATTATTTTTTTAAATTATAATTCTTTTACTTTACTTGTTAAATAACTTTTTGTTTATTTCCAAAAATGAATCTTTTCTAACTTTTTTTAAAATTTTCATTTAATCTTGCTATACCCATTAAAAGATACAATTTTCTTTAGTTCGAATTTTCATTGTAGTCCTGTCAGTTTCGAATTAGCCATGTTCCACCATGTTCCTCATAATCGCGATTTTTTAACATAGTATTTTAGCATAGAATGATTTATTTAAATACTGTTTCTGATAATGACGTTATCTAAGCAACTTAGAATCTATTGTTTTTCTCTAATTTATGAAAATGGTAAAAGTTATCATCCATTAGATTAAAACAGATTTAAAAATTACGAAATTGCTTTTAATTCTCAACTAGGTCCTCCTTGATAACTCATAATTTCTATTGAAGCGAAATTTGGAATGCAATGGAATTTTGATCTAAAAGATGTAACATTCATTTACCAAACAACAAATAATGAAGTTGTCATATTGCGTTAAACTATTCCAAAATTATATATATTACTGTTATATCTCAAAATTGAGGATAACTTTAACTTCTTACTTGTTTCAAAATGTAAATGAAGTTTAAATCCTAACATAGATACTTTAAGTGAATTAAATTTAAAATATTTAAATATGTTGTTTTAGACAAAAACATTAAAAAATTAATATTAATTATTTGGAACTTGAGCACAAATTTATTACCTTATAATGTTATCGTATCAGAAAATATGATGTACATGCAGATTCGATATATACGTCTGTGAAGACGATAACTCCTATTTCGAATCACTAATCTGAAATATGTAAGAGTTTTCTGATTTGTTTATTTTGGTTTCACAGAATTTCCGTGGTAAAGGTTCACTTCAGTTTTCCAGCAACCCTCCAACTTAAACGATCGCCGAATCCAAATGGATACCGTATCAAGCGCCAAGTTCGAATCATTTCTTTCCTGAATACACAAAGCGCGGAAAAGAGCAATAAAGAATAATTATGGCAAATTTTCCACAAAATTAGGCTCTTATTTTAAGTAAACGTTGAGAGCTACAACAATAGAAACATGAAATTTATTATTTTCAAAGTATCCTGAAGCCATAACATTAGAAAACTTCACTTTAAACATTAATTAACCCTCTCACACCGAGCGAGGCGGTCCCGGGCAGTACAAAAATTTCCTCTTAACAGCGACGAAGGCCAGTCTGAGGCGGTTGGCTCCTTTTGAGGGGAGGGGAGGTTCTGAGTTCGCTTCGGAGATAAGCGCGGTAGGGGGTCCAATTATTCTTGCCAACCACAGCCCATATCCATGGACCTTAAGGGAAGGTTATAGCAGAGGGCGGGTTGGTGGGATAAATGACCACCCAGTTTGGGAGAGTCCAATTCATGTCTTATCATCCCAAACAGGTCCGGTTTTAAAGGGGCTAGAACGAAAAAGTCGCCTCGGGATAAAAGAGTTAATATCTTCAAACAAAGTGTTGATTCCCATTAACATAACATTATCACCGGAAGTTGATGGGTAAGGCGGAAGTCCTATTTTACCACAATAAACAAAACAGAAAACTCGTCCATAACTCACTGACGCTCGCAACCTCTCCCGCTCTGGTAAAGGATTGCTAAGCAATCTTCCCAGGTTTGCTTTGCAAATCCTAATCGTTTCTCACTGAGTGTGTATCCTAGCAAAAAGAAAAAAAATGTTGAAATAAAAAAAAATTGCTTCTGATACTTTAACTTAAATTAGCACAGAATTAATTTGTCAGCTTTGAAGAGGGTCCTGTTTTTTTATTTTGGAAATATTTAGTACAAAGTAAAAGTAAGACTTATGGACACGGTGCGGCTTCGTTCCAAGTTCGTCAGAATCGCGCTAACGGTTAGAAAAAGGGGGAAACAGTTTCAGGATTACCACATTTGGCAAATAATCGCCAAAAAAATTTCCATTTTGGCGGCCGTTTCGTATTTTTCAGTTTGGTCAGCACGCTGAGCATCTTGAAGCAAATTATCTGTCCTTCTTATTGAATGCCATTCAAAACTTTATCCAATTGATTTTGTTGCACCTTGAATTCGTGTTCTTTCATTATTTCACTTATGTCTAACGCCACGATTGAAATTCATGTCAAAATTCATGTTATTGAGAAGAAGGCTCAAACCAAATCGCAATCGTTTAAGTTTGGAAAGTGAAATCACGTGATCCATCAATTACTATAGATGTTCCGAAATCCTATAGTTAAATAACGCGTTTTCTGAGATATTTATATAGATGATAACGCCTTGATTTGTCTTGTCTTCATCAACATCGGTGAAAGCACGAGTAACGATTTTGGTCTGTCTTTGAAGACGATAGCTTTGTGGAAAAGGACAAGATAAAATTTTGTTACATTACTACCTTAAGGTCACTTTGTTGTGTATTTCCTTCCTAAAATCAATATTTTCTTTGCAATCAATAAAAATAATAAAGTTTTTACGGTACAGATTTCATATACGGCATCATTGGCAATATTTTTGTTTTTGCGACTTTTTAAAACAGCTTCAATATAGTACCCCATTGGCGATATTTTCTTTGGACGACTTAACGATACGATGTTCGGTTGGGCGGCAAAAAGCCGCCAATACAAGATTATCGCCAGTGATGCCGTATTTCAAAGCTGTTCCGTTTTTACTTTGACCGATTACGGTTCGAATATGTATAAATTAAATGTCCGTATCGGTTTATATCTAGAAGTTGGTACACACTCTTAAAATGACGCCAAGTCGCCAAAGCTAATACAGGTAATACCTGCATATAGCTTTGGCGACTTGGCTCCAATGATATGCAGCGGTCAACGTCTTACTTTGGCGATTTGGCAGCGTTTTAAGAGTGTGTACCAACTTCTAGATTTCAACTCGGTACCTTTAGAGCTAAATTTTCTTCAATGCTGATAAGCACTGGTTAAAATTGAAACGGTTCTTTAGTGAGTGTCATGGCAACCAATATACGCCAAATACAGAAGCAGCATAATGCGGAACTGGCGAAAAAAAGTTGAGTGATTCTTGGCGTAAGATAGCTGTATTTTAGACGCTTGTGACACTTCGCCGGCTGCTGTATAACGAAAGTGATGGTTTTAGCAACATTTATCCTTGGAGAACACTGCAGTAAAATTAACTCAAAAATGCCAATGAAACCTATAAACGGATTTCTTTCGCTTTGTTAAAAAAACATTTTGAATAAAATTTGGAATATATCCGGCACACATTGGTCGCCCTCACTCACCAACTCGCCCCATTGACCAACATAATGATAAGAATAAAAATGGCTGTTGCTGAAAGAAATTAAAGTTCATTCTAACTTTTATAACGATTAACGATGTAGATAATTCCATTACAATCATCACATTTTCAGATTTATATTAGGCTGAAAAACTCGGTTTTGTTAGTAGCATTTTCGCTGCAATAGAATTTGATCTACAGATGTAATTGGGCATAAAAAAGATGTAATATATACATCTTTGCGGATTGCGGTTGCTCTAACGGTGTTTAAAACTCGTAATCACCACGAAGATCAAATTAGTTTGTTACGGAAATATAAGCATTATTTGATACAAATGCATTTAAAAAAACGTATGAGGAAAATATACTGATAATAAAATAAAGACAATTAATCTAAGATGACTCACATATGTCCGGGAAAAGATAAAACAATAAATTTGAATCTAAATGGTAATTTATATTACAACTTTTAAATTATGTAAACAAAATTGATGAGTTGCCAAATTGGTTTAATCTAATTTTCAGAGGACCAGTCTGATGTTCAATCTTAAAGTAAGATTTAATAACGAAATTTCTCAGATATTAAATTACCTCCTGGTGTATGACTGTATGTCAGAATACTGATTCTTAGAACTGCGAAGGTTGCCTTTACAGAAATTATATTGCTGCGTATGTAATAATATAGCCATATTTACTCCGTGTTAAAGGGAAACTACAATCAGAATGCCATGTTGTTAAAGGCAGCTGCAGCTTTTGCGCCGTGTTTTGTGGAAGCCAAGCAATCAAGTACCATCTTCTAGGATAATTGATTGTACTTATAACGGCAGTATTATATTTGTAGTAAAAAAATGTAATAAAAAATACTTGTGATTTAAGAAAATATGTCGAGAGAATTATCTTTAAAAATTTAATTGATAGAAATTTGTTACGAGACGTGATTTTATTCCATGAAACATTTTGAGTTATACCTTAGGAAGCGTCACCTATTTCCTCTGCAGTAACTTCTTGTTTAATTGTTACTGCATCAAACCATTTGGTTGTTATAAAAAACTAAAATTTACAAGAGCTCGGCGTTATATAAAAAGCATATATTTCTTGACAGTTATTTTCGATTCCAGTTGTAAGTGTAGTTGTATTATAAGTGTATGTAATTTGTAAGGTTGTATAATATATAGAAAGAATTTTTGTCCAATTTCTTATAAGAGTAGAAATAAAAAAAGAACAGCAACAAAAATTTGGCTCACGCTATGGACGCAAATTACGAATTCGTGGATCGTGAGAGTAATATATAGGTTGTGACTAAAAATTTCAAATTCAGGATTGTTTTATGCATTTTACTTAAATTATATGCATTAATTTCATTAATTCATTTAAACGAATCTTGTAAGATTTTCACTGTTTATAATAAAATACTATTTTTTCAGCATTAAATTTATTTTGATGGTTTAAACATGAGAATTGGATACGGAGAAAAAGTTTTGATTTTGTAAGCAAAACAAAAATCATTGCCTATAAACATTATGTGACATCCTTATTAAGAATCATCCACCAGAAATTCTTAAAAATGGCACAAAGTAGGAGCAGGAAACGTTTCGGCCATGCAAATATTAGCTGAATTTCACCATTTGTAAAAATGCAGTTGTAGGTTAGAGATATATTAATCCCTCTTCCGATATTTTGGATCATTCTTTTGAGATCTCGAAATCTGTTGTACATCTTGATTTGATAATAATGCTCATCAAGAAGACCTTACGATTCAGTTGTTTCACTTGGAATGCAATTCGGTGAATTTATACAATTTTCTGTATAACTCATTTCCTTTTACATGTCTTCTTCATAACATATTACCATTTCTAAACAACAAATCTTTCTTTTCCTGCATAGTTCCTGAGATCTCAACTTTGAATATTGTTTATGTTTACTTCTTTTCTTAGTCTTTGCTGATATCTGCATTGCATGCATAACAGCATATTAACTTTTCTGTGGAAACTTGACAGAATTCACGTATTTACAACAAAGGATGACCATGAACTATTGCATTTCAAAAAATGATAATTAAAGGTTCTGAAGAAGAAATATTTTGAAATATTCTTCCGAAACGACCGAGCGCGTAATTGATTTCCTTTTTTTGTGATTAACTCAAGGACTGCAAACCTGATCGAGTCCTGAGTGCTCAACTCAGAAAATATCGAACGATATGTTTATTTTAAACTAGCAGCAATAAATATCCAAACGATGAGCAATGGTCGATGAATCAAGCAGTGAGTATCAAACTAATTAATCAACTAAGTAAGAACAATCATGTTGATTTTTTATTTTAATCTTGATTCATGCATAACGCGAGTGATAATCCTTATGACACATTACAGTGGTTTAATCATAAAATATTTTAAAATTATTTTTGATTTTATTTATTAATTTTATTTTATTTCATTTTAGTACATATAAAACATGAAAAGGAATTTTGAATTACCACCATTGACTTAGCCGCTGTTAAGACAAGGCCCAGCGATGGGGCATGAATCGCAGGAAGAATATTAAGTTTTCTGTGCTTGGCTGTGCTCCTAACCAGCATTATTTACAAACTGGTTGACCGATATGCTTCTTACCAAAGATTATTCGCTGCGATTGGCTGGCTGTTTGAGTTTTTCCTGCTTTTTATCCAAGCGAAACACAATAATTGGCCAGCTTCCCATGAGAATCCTCCGGGAAGTCATACTTTACTTTACACTACGACACGCCCCTGATTCCAGAGATAAAAATCTCCGGTTTGCAGTTCGGATGGGTGTGCGCAGAAACTTTATTGAACAAAAATGAAAAAAGATCATAGACAGTGTTTAAACATGGATGAAATACACGTGAAGACTATAAAAGCAATGGAAAATGAGCTATTTACAAGTGAAAAGAAAACTTGTGAAGTAGAAACAGTTTTTAGACAGGCTGCTTTTAAAAACTTGTAGGAAGATTGATTAGGGTCCTTGTAACCTCTAGAGGCTTGGGGTCTATCAGTCTGAAGTCTTAGCGAAGGAGAGAAATCTGGGTCGGAGTCGGATGAACTGGTTGCGTCCAGTTGCTGCTTTATGAGGACATGTCCTTGCAAATGAAGCTCTAAATCAATTTAAATCCTGTACTACAAAACATAATCAGGAAATTTCAGTACATAAATACAACTACTTGAATTTCAACAAAAATAGAAACAGGCCTCGCTGGTTATCAGGCATAAGATGGGAAGACAATCTTCTCAAAAAGAAATCAAGCATCAAATATCTAGGGGTATTTATTGACGATAAACTAAATTTCGCCGCACATATGTCCGAGTTAAAAAATAAAAAGCTAAACTTTTATCAAAAAATAAAAAGTATCGCCGCGTCAAACTGAGGTCTGAATAAAATTATCAGAAGGAAACTCAATTTTACAGTTATAGAAAGAACCTTACTTTATAGAGCACCGGCATGGGCAAAAAATATCACCTCAAAAATATCTTCTCAATTCAATACAGAGAAAATTATTTCTCTACATCATTGGAGATTATTCCACTACTCCAACAGCAGCTCTACGAGTGATCGTAGGCATTACTTCCCTTCATATCAAAGCTCAAATGGAGTCCATTCTTGTTAGAGTAGGTCGCCTTCGCAGGGATTGCAATTTGGAAGGCTCAAGTTTTATATATCAGGATTTTCAACAGCCAAATCCTCTTATTATCATTCATCCAGCTCATTTTGATTTAGAGAAAAGGGTCTCAATAGCTTCTGACCCGCATCACTCAGTGGAAGTTATTTACACAGATGGCTCACATCTAGAAGGTGAAACAGGCTGAGCTTTCTGTGTAATTCAAAACAACGTCCAAATTCATCAGTGGACGGCAAAAATAAGCCCATATAATACCGTTTTTCAAGCTGACACCTTAGCTATAAAAGAGGCCATAAATTGGGCTAATTCTAGGGAATTATCAACATCAATATAGAGTGACAAGCGAGTCGGCACTCAGAGCAATTTCTTCCCTCATAAGTTCTAATCCACTAGTCTAAGAAGCACAACAAGCCCTCCTTCAGAACCCAGCAATGAAATTTAAATGGATTAAGGCGCATGTTGGTTTCCTTTATAACAAGACAGCAGACAACTTGCCAAACAAGCTACTAAAGAAGAGACTGACCTCCATCTTCAGGCCCCGGAATGCCATCTGAAAAAAATTGCTTAGGAACGTTTCTCAATAAATGGCAACAAGACTGGTATTCAGGCGACACTGGTAGAGCTATATTTAATATTCTCCCTAAAATCGCTCTAACACAAGCCTCATGGTCAAGAGAATCCATCATTTTCGCTATGGGCCATAGTTCTTTTCCCAGCTACATGCACATATTACGGCTTCATCATTGAGATATCTGAGCATGCGGGGGAAAGGGATACCCTCTCCACTAGGTAACTCATTTTCATCTTACGTCATCATTTCATTTTACCAACCAAGCCAAGTGCAGAAAATACTCTACTTCGGTGGAAAAACTTACTTTTAAATAAACTATCATGAATAAAATAGCTAAACTGATATCTTTCCTCGCTGATAATGGGGAAAGATAAGTGTTTTTATAAGAAAGGAGAAATCGTCTGCGAATGCTTGCAGATGAACTGCTTCTGGCTACTACTGAGTTTTCGTTCGCCACAAGATTCCAAAATGCCGGATCAGTGTATTAGCACTGTGGGTATCCCCGATTTTTGTGGGAGTGTAGCTGGTCCTTGATGGGTATTTAAAACTACTTGCTTGCCTGAAAATAGATGTATTGAGGTTTCTTTTGTATTGAAGTGGAAATTAGTATTATTTAGACTGTTTTTGATTGAATTATATTCCAAGTGTTCAAAAGCACCACTTTTCATGTCAAGTGAGATCACCAATGCAAGTTGTTTTGTTGATCTCGCCATTTCAATTTTATCTATAAAGTCAACTATCGTTCCTTCGGATGATTTAGTTACAGTGAAACCATATTGATTAGCCGCTTGCAGGTTATTTGTCCTAAGATGAAAATTAAGACGTTCTAGCAATAATTTTTTAATACTTTACTCAACGTTGGTAATAGGGACAAAGGGCGGTATGACTTTGTTTCCGACTTTAGTTTCCCTTTTTTGTGGAACAAGACAATTATGACTACTTTCAATGGTGTCGGAAAACACTGAAGGTGGAGACATTTATTATGAAAAGAAAGGAACAGTTTTGAAAAATGTTTAAATATAGATTTAAGAATAACAAAAACTTTTTTAATGGTACCTTCTGTGTTATCTTTTCAAGTCGTTTCGAGTGAAGAGTTTTTTTTATATGATGGTGAAATGTAGGTTCGCGTGGGAAGGAAATAAGCTCCTGTGGATACAGTTCTTTCAGAATATTAAGCACCATTTTTTATGGTCGCCCTTTTCCGGTTGGACAAGAATTTTAAATAATTCCGAAAGGTGGATATTGTCTTTAGTGAAAGATTTATACGGGTACCATAGGGCTGTGGTCTTGGAGAAAAAGTCCCTAAATGTTGATCTTTTAGCTCTTAGGGATAATTTTTTAAACACACGCAAATTTCTGTTGATATTTCAGTTATTGAGTTCCCGAGGTTTTCGATTCTCTTCTCTGAAGAATTTTAAGCTCTTTCTTTTTAATGTCAAATCTTGGGTCCACAAATTTATGTTAAAATTCTTTTTTACTTTTTTTTTTCTTGTAAGAAGGTTTACAAACCTGGAAAATTGACGTCTGCAAGTTCGATGTTCTCTTGTCAAGATCTTCCTTCGAGTTACAGAAGTTAATTTCTTGTTGGATGGAATGAACTTTGGATTTAAAATTTTTGATAAATTTATTGTGACCCCCATAGGCCGTTTTAAACCTATGTCATGTCGCATTGACAAAATTATTTTTGTATTACTCGCTAAGAGATCGCCCACTAGTCTGATGATATCTATAACACCCATCATTCAGATTTAAGTACGAAGTTTCCGACTTAGAACCAACATTTAACGGTTTAGGATTGCCAGAAGAAAGTCATGAACTATTATAAACTGTTGACCTGCCTTTGTGTTCCGGATACCAAAATCAACTGACAGCCTGGAAACAAAGCACAAGACATGCCTCTTAATCCCGAAGGAAGTCGCCTAGCCTCCCCTATCAGTTAAGTAATTTTTTCGAATTTAAATGTTTAGTCCAGAAGAGAAATTTTAATTTAGTTGATAGTAAGCAATTGACAGCAACTGAGGTTTGTTTTAACAATAAATAATTAAAGTTTCACATAAAGTGTAAAAGTGCTTTAAATTATTCTCATGAATTTGTGAACAATGATTGACAAGATTTTTAGTTTAACTGCGTGAAATCTTAAAAGAAACGCACTGAGCTGAATTGTATCATTGATTAAATTTTATTAAATTTACAGTTCTAACTAGTAAATTGCAAAGAGATTTAAAGAAAATCTAAAAGAAAATGAGTATTAGTGAATCTCAACATCTGTTCTATTGTTAATGATTTATGTGACAACTTTTTTCATCCTCATTTTGTTCAACACAAATCAAAATGAAGTTTTGAGTGAATGTGATTAACATTACATATGTGCGAATTCTTTTGAGAAATATAACTTTGATACAATATAATTTGGAATTAATGTTCTGTGGCACAAGCGTTTAGTTAACACGCAAATGGTTTGTCTCTTTTTGAAAAAGATGAAATTATTGTGTTGTTCTGACATGAGAGCATTTAAGATGATTTGAGTATATATTTACCTCTATGGAAAGGTCCTTTCCAAATTTCAATGGGAAGTTTTGAAGTGTGATTTACATATATATTTTTATAGACAATACAAAATTAATTAGATTTCTAATAAAAAAATGTTGTTATTTATCCAAATAATGTCTCTGTCATCATTTAGTCTCATGACACACTGACTTTCACAGGGTTCATCCCGATCTGGAATAAATCCTGAATGTTTATTTTTATGTTATTAAATCACAACGCAAAATTTTATGGTCATTTGGTTTTAAGTGGTGAAATTAATCAGGTGTGATGATAGTTGCTCTTTATATTTAACTTATTGCCTTAGAAATAATCAGTATTTACTAATTTGGTTTTAATTGAATTTTAAATTCTTAATAGGCAGTTAATGTTAAAGGTATCAGGTGTTGTAATTAATCTTGAGTGAGCAGTGCAAATAATCTCTCAAATCTTAATTCATTGATTTATAAATTTTTTTGTACTTGGGTTACCTTAAATTTCATGAAGATTTAATTTGATAACTCGAATTTCATTATACTTCCTAGAAGGCAATAACAATTAATTGTGTATTAAAACTTAATTGCATTTTAATGTTAAGTTGAATTATGATAAAATTATGTCACTGAAGACATCTTCAAGAACTTCACAGGATGGCCAATTAAAAGCTTGATGTCAGGCCAGCCTTTAGCGTTTCGTTGTTTTGGTTGTGAAGGTTGGGCTGCATCTTTAACATTAAGGAGGTGAAGATTGGTGCTGGATATGTAGTCTTCCTTGCATTGCCTCGAGGGATATCATTTGGATAACCCCAAAGGGTGTTGTGAGCATTCACATCAGCTCTAATGAGCACTGATTCTTGAGTAAGTGAAGTAACAAATTGTGAGATGTCTTGAATTGTGCCCTGCTTTTCTGAGTAGGGAGAAGAATACCCTGAAATGATCGAAAGTGGGCTAATAGATGTTTGCTTTTCTATTGCCACTGCATTTTCTTTTGTGCCTAAGAAATTGAAGTATTGGCTGAGGGCAGGGAGATTATGCCTGCCTTGCCGTTTGTTGAAAGACATTGACTCCAGGATTTCGTAATACCTAGAATTTTACTATCTTTCGAATAAGGTTTTTGTACTAGGAGAATATCTATTTTATGAGACTTGAATTCTTTTGGGAGATTTGCATTGGCAACCTCGCCCTTGCAGAGGTTTATTTGGAGGATTCTTAATGGGTCATGAGGAAAAGAGGAGCCGTACCATGGACTTTGCTGATTTGGATGCGTGTGGAAGTGTCATCTCTATTCTCTGGAAAAAGAGCATTAAAAAAGTTTCTATTGCTACAAGGGGCGAATTTAATTGAAGATTAAGACTGAAAAGGCGGTTGGGGCAGTTATCACCCGGCCACCTGACCAAACGCGCCGAGTGCTGTGCAAGCTAGAGGATTAATAGCAAAAAGAGAAACGAAAAGTCTACGTTAAATAATTTGGTACCGGACACTTACAGAAATGAGGAGATGACTTGGAAACTTAGAACAGTGACCCGAAGAGTCCTGGAGTGCCAGTGGATCTAGGAGATAATATTAATAAAATAATCTGGCTACTCACACACATGGTTAATGATAAGGTCTGCTAACTGGAGTACCTATTGAATTATGTTAAAGAACAAGACAACACGGGCCCTCAGATTGAGAAAATAAAATTTAAAAAAGAATAATAAGGGAAATTAAACAAGTAAAAAGAAATTACAGACAATTTAAAAAAACTTAAATTGTAAGTATTTCTCTTCAAAAGATACAGTAAAGTATTTGCTTCAAAATACTAGTTGACTTCGTTCAGCCGAAATCAGCTTTGATAAGCTAACCTACGTTTTGTAAATCAAAATAAAAAAAATATTACAAAATTTATTTCGAATACCATTTTAAATGCCGTTCTGAAAGTGAATAGGGCTTTTGAGAACACGGCTAGTTCTAATATTGGGTGTTTAAGAGGTTTAGTGAGGGTAAATTGGGTTCCAATATAACTTTTTAATAGAAAGGAAAAATAAAAAACTATCTTGATTTTGTATTAAAGCCAAAAGTAATGATTATTGCAATTATAATAAGTAAAAGTATTTTAGCAATTTAACATCCATAGATTGATTTTTCGAAAAAGTGCTTACAGAAAAAAAAATCCAACAACACTTAGTTGCCAGCTGATCTGGCGCTATTGAACCCCACTTGTTAAGCCATCTTGGACACCACCACCCAGTCATGAGTAAAGAGAGGAAAAGAAGAAGAAAAATCAGATACTACTACAAATGCAATTATAAAGCCACATTGGAAACCTTCAAGTTTATTCTTGAATGGTGTTTCTATGTTGAGCGTTTTTCTTAAATAAAAAAGAGAGAGGGAAAAATTGATATCTGGCAAAGTTTGAGTAAAAAAACCCTTTAAGGCCACACAGTACCCTAAAATGACCAAAATATAGAATTTCTTTTCATAGTAAAGCGTAGCCAGACTTCTACCTGAGATCGTGCAAAGGTGCTTCAAGGTATTTTTGGCCCAGGGAGGGTCCACAAACGCGATTCGCAGTAGGTCTTTCAGCGCATGACGTCTTATTGGGACAGATTTCGAAACTCTCCACTATTCTACGAGGTTTCGAATTAAAGAGATAAATTTGTTCCATCTGCAAGAAACGTTAAAAATACCAGATTAATAGTTCGTTATTGCATCTTCTTCATTTTACATCACAAGACTGCTTTTTATTGCTTATAAATTTCGCACCATACTTTTATTTATAATGAAATTGGATCATGGTTCTCTCTCTTCTCTTTTTGTTTACTTTACAGCAATTCCAAGTGATCGATTCGCTTTTTGAGAATACTATTTGCTTTTTTTCTGTCTAGGAGTTTTCAATGAATGAAAATAACTAATATTATATTTTGTGCTTATTATTTATTTCTAATCTTGAGTCTGGTTATTATTTTTTTGTTTCTTTTTTCTCCTCACATACCCAATTAAAAGGCGGGAAATTTAGTTTTATTATGAAAATTTCTCGTGTGATTCAGAGCTGAGGTGGATGTTTGATTCTTAAGGAGAGGATTTATGAGATTTCCTTTCTACGTAAGCTACATATTAAAAAAAACGATGTTGATGATATATATTGTATGTGATGCAACCGTTTAGTACTAATATTGCAAGCAAATATTGATTATTGAATTGCTCGAGAGATTTTATTTAACATATGTTTATTATTCTGGGTGTGAAAATGTGATATATATATTAAAGATGCAAAATATTTGTGTATAATTCCATTACGAGTTGTGCGATGAAAGCAATTCTGCAAAAAATAAGAAGTTATTTTTGCTCATATTCATCAAAAATTACAAGTTAATTTTAAGGAATTTTTCAAAGATATTTGATTTCATTTTTTACTACATGAAGTAACTAAAAGACTATTATTTTGACGAATGTGTAATTTATTATTGCAAATAAAATTAATCTTAATTCTCCAGTTTTTTCAGAAATCATCCAGCTTTTCAGATAAATTTGTTTTTAAAAATTATATACCATACGTCGTTATTATTGCTTTATTTTTTACATGAAGATCCTATCAGAAAGATCACTGAATTTTTTTTTAAATTTTCGATTAAACACTTAAAATATTTATTCTTTCGTTATTTGTTATTCTTTAACAACGCTTCACAAAAAGTCAGGCTTATAAAAAGTTTTTTGGTTGTTATAAAAAGGACTCAAATGTGATATTTATTCCGTTACGTAACACTAGGACGAAGCGATGTGCGTCCCAATGCTACGTCATCAATTCATTCGCTCTCTGTGAGCCTAACCTTATACCCTCTAGTAACCTTGGCTTTGACCAACATGAGACACTTCCTCTTCACCATGAATCCACGATTCATGGAGTTGGATACACATGCTACGCCAAGTGGTATTAGAATCACCATCATGTTTGGTGTTAAGGAAATAAGCTTTAAACAATGATTTCATTTATTTTTCCTTAGCAGCCGAATTTCAGATTTTGTGGGAACACAAAATTAGAATTTCCGAGTTTCATGAATTAATATCTTTCCATACTTTTCCTCTATATTAATTTTGAGTAGTATAACAGTAGATCCAGTTGCCTCAAAATTACAAAATTTTCCAAGAGAAATTTAGCTTCGCGAAAAACATTTGGCTGTATTAGATAAAATGAATGGCACAAATAAAGTTGATAATTACTTGAGCGAGGAATGGTAGATGAAAGAATTTATGACAGAGGAGCTAAGGAGATCGGGAAGACAGGAAATAATAAAAGTCTGATATCAAAATCACATCATTGACTTAGAGCAGACATGTAAGTGAAATCATCACTCTCTTCCCATGCCTTAGCATTAACTTTACAAAAATGTATAAAACGTTGTTTTAGCAAGTATGCAAATTGCTTTTCGAGATGACCATGCAGCAAATTAATTGAAAGCACCTTGGCTTTCTCCTTTGTAGACACGGAAATGAAATGGCTCAAGAGAATGGAACTAAGCCGGCTCTTACGAATTTATACAAATTGATATAAGGATGCACTTCGAAGTTTGTGAATTTTTCAGAAACATTTTAAGAAACAGTTTTGCAGTAACTGGCGGCTAATATAGAACAAAAGGCATTCATAATTTTCCTCTTTCTCTTTACAGTATGAGACTGCATTTGAAGATTTAGAAGATGTTTTCTATCTGGAACTGAAGAAGGAATTTCATTTATCAACGTAAAGGATTATCAAGGTCATCCTTATTTTTGTTGTAAAATAGGAATGTGCCCTTATAATTTAAAAAAAATTATGAGGAGAACAAAGGGAATTGAAGGAAAAGAATAAAAGAAAAACTGTAAAGGACTTGAAACATATTTTTCTGCCTCCATTAAATCGACTGAATAAGCCGTATGAGGTGTTACGGAGGACTCATCAATAGCAACATATTGACCTATAACAGCTACCAAGTAAAATGCCCTGTAGAATTGTACAGAGAGATAACTAACTTGATTCAAAGTTTGCATTCACCTATTGGTAGAATTGATATCATCTCCACCTGTGAAAGAATGATTTATAATCGAATAGAGAGGTACACAAAACAAATCACTAGTTAACTTTTTACTTTCTTTAATCATGGACAGTGGCGAATCTAGGATTCGGGACTTGGGGTGTGTGTGGCTGAGGTCATGAAAACTTTGTATCGTCGTGATGAATGTCAAACCTCAAGGCTAAAGTAAACCAAAACTCTTTAACTTTACAGACTTTTCTCACCTGACAATAAGAATCATGAAAAACAATACAATACTTTCTATAATTTAATAAAAATTGCAATGAAATAACTAGCCAAAAAATGTCTCCGACCGCGTCAAAGCTACAAGTACAAGTGGAATGACTACAAAAATAGGAAAATTTCCGAGCCTGTCCAAGTCAGAAAGCAATGTTGAAGCGTTTTTATCATTTTTTTAAGGAGGGAAATTAAGAAAAAAAAAACAGTTGTAAAGATGTTAAATAAAATCAAGAATTCTGGCTTGGCTCTGGGGGGGGGCTGTAGCCCGATAGCCCCTCCCCTGGATTCGCCACTGATCGTAGACATATCGCTACACTTATGAAAAACAGCACTTTATCCTGGAAGATTTAGAATTATTTCACACAATATATTGGTACGATTCTCAATGAAAATAGATTTTTCAGAATGGAATCAAGCCCGCGCAAGCGAGGCAAGATTAGAGTTAGAAAGTCTGGCGTCAGCATGATTTAGAGTTCGAATAGCAACTGCAGGGTGCAGAGAGGATGAAGAATTCCAAGAAGGGGTGGAAACGGGCAGACTTCCGCTGTCCGACCAAACCGAATATCAAGGAAGTGGTGACCTCTGCGGATTTTTTACTAGTTCAAACTGAATAGGCTCATTTGATTACATTTTGAGATGAAAAAAAGTTTTGTCCAGGAGTTGTTTCGACGAAAACTACTTAGATGATGTCAAATAGATTTAATAATAAAATTTTTAAATTCAAGATTCCTTCAAAACTAAAGAGATGTATGACTAGATTGTAAGGCAGAATTTACAGCAAGTTACTCACAAACCGAAACAAATAAATCTAGTGCAAATATTGCAGGAGATATACAATATTCGTACCCAATGTCATATGAGATTCCAGCCATCCAGTATTGTTTTTTTATTGTACTCTTTCGGGGTATTATTGGTATTTTATTTTCATTTAATTTAAAATATCGAGCTCTTTTACATGCGTGATTTTGAAAATTTTTAATCTTGAACCTTTTCCTGGTCTGCAATTTGGAGAAAAATGGATAAAAAAATGTGCTGTTTTTCCTACTCATGATGCGTACAATACAATCTTTATTATAAATTATTATGTTTGTTTAGTACTAGCCGCCTTCGGCGAGCAGCTTGATCGCCGGAAATAAAATTTCAACTGAATCTCTTATGCATAATTTTATCTTCATGGTTTCCTTTACAAAGTAGTTTTAAATTTCAAATCACTACAGACATTTTAACCGCGTTCTTTTCGTGTCCTTGCACTTGTTCTGTTCCTTGTCTACATTAACGTAAAATACGCATTTTATTTTAACATTAAATTGGCGTGGTACATTTTACTTATTATGGTATGGTTTATGTAGTTGCTTTTATAAAATCAATTTTTTTCACTTCCCATCGAATTATTTCTTGCCCTACACTCACAGGCAGGATCAGTGTTGATAATATATAAATAAATAAATCCAGTATTAATATGATCCATTTTATTGGTTGAATATAATCATTTTTAATATAAATATAATTTATTTCAAATTTTATGAAAATAAACAATAAAGTTTCGTTGCAAGCAATTCAAGGGCATTTAGCTTTCATTAAAACATTTGGATTGCATTTATATGTTTAAATAAAACGGTAGAAAATAATTTGTCCTAATTGCTGAGCATTTTTTACTAATACATTTTCATGTCTACTAAATGATGTAAAGAAATACAAATTCAGAATAATTGTTTTATTATCTCAACTAGTAACACGGAACGGAAACGAAAATATTTATTTCATATATCGAACCACAAAATCGTGCAAGAAGAGTAATTTACTGTAGATTTTATTCATGATTCTACTTTTAATATTCCAAATTAATATACACATTGGTGAAAACAATCCGAAGAATAACATTCAGTTTTTACCACGAGTAGCAGAAAGTACTGTATAACATTTTCACGATACTTTTACTATATATTGTAGAATGCGAATATTTATTATTCTACAATATTACGAATATACCATAAAAATATTATACAAGATCTAGGGACAATCGCTCGCTTAGTTGAATACATTCTGGAATTCGTACTTTCTGACTTAAATTATATTTATAATAATTTATTATGTATATTTGATCAACAAATTTTTAACCAACAATAATTTAAAATTTTTATGACATAGGCTAAATTAAGCATAAATACATTATTAAGGCATGAGAAATTTAAAAAGAAGTAATGTAAATGACAAAACAAAAAAATGTTGCGACTGAAATATCATAAGACGTATGAAACGTGATGAAAGAAACTCCCATGTTTGTAGGCCCCTCAGGCTTCTTCGTACATTTAATTCCAATGTCACTTCTGGTTCGTTATTATATATATAAAAAATCAGGTATAAAAGTAAATAAAAATAGCTTATCAAAAGCTGTTCCTTAGGTGGGTTTTTCTCCAAGGTGACCTTTATGTATAATCGGTTAAATTTTCAAGGGTTACAGGGATGGAGTTTACGGCTTAAATGTTAACGAACTTCTTGACATTTGATTTCTGTATACTTTTCGGTATGACTTATTATTCAGTTCAAATCCCATTTTAATGTCTGATCATATCTTAGCAGTTGAACGTTCGCTTTGAACTAACAGGTTAATTTTTTTTCTTTCACACTGGCAGAATTTAAAACTCTTAAACCATAGATCGATAACACTAGTGCATAATTGTTAAGAGATATAACAGTTATGTTTTCATGCGAAAAGCAAAAACATTAGTGCCGTGTTTTCTTGCGTTTTTAATACAAAAGAGTATTAATTAACAAATAAATTCCTACACATTTTGTAATAATTTCTGTTAACAAGCTTACACATAGATGAAAAATTAAATAATTTTTATTGTACTTCAATACCAAAACTGTGAGCTTTCCGTTTTTCTGTTTAAATTTGGTTTCAGAAATTCTTTTTTCACAAGAGAAAAAATCCTTCCAATTAAGGAAATTTTCTGATTTAATATAAATTATTTAACCTGCAAATCAGGCTTCCCGATAGCTCCTACGTAACAAATATATGTCAAAAATGTTTTAAGTAATTGTTTAAGTTGAGGTTTAAAAAACACAAAATTAATTTCGTTGGATTCTAGCAAGTATCTGCCATAACTATTAAAAGTGAAATTCGGTGAATAGTTGAACGTATCACAAATGGATAGCTAGCTTTGTCCAACTAATTAGGAAATTGGATGAATCATTCATTAATCGGTTAAATGGTTGTATTAAACTAATTGAAAGCCTAAACTTATAATCAGTTGAAGTAGTAAATGATTAAATCCATATCTTGTGATTAATTTACTAATTTATTTAACTAATTAGCGAATCCGATTAAGCAATTATTAATTGATGAAATCGCTATTTTAGGCTTATTTCCAATTCATAGTCAAAATAGTGGCAGTGAGCTCCAACAACTGAATAGCATTTTCCATCATTAATTTAAAATCTTTCGAAATTAATGTCATTGTTCCATTACGCTTAAATTCCCTGGAATGTCAATTGAAACTAATTCACCAGACTCTTCTGAAGTTTATTCCATGTAGTTTTAAACTTTTATTGCATTTCTATTTTACATTTTCTTTGCGGCTTTGCGTGCGTTAAATGTTAAAAATATCAATTCTGAAAAACCTTTATAAAGCTTGAAGCAAATCTCTCTATTTTTCTTTAAAGTCATACACTCACGCAGAGAAAAAACAAATACATAAGAAATCACTCGCAGAAGCGCTTCTCTGTATAAATAGTTTGCGATTGTATCTGACAAATAAATTACAGTGTCATTTGTGTGGTCGCATCGAACGATAATTCCTTCTTCAAGAACACACCTAATGCACATCACTGGTGAGTCATTTAATTTTAAGTGGGAGTGGTTCTGCCGTGACTCATATTAATTGACCTATAAGGATATGTTTTAAAAAACTTTTTTTATGCACGTTTCAACGATTAAATTTGGTTTTTCTTTGGGTTGAATTTCTTGTAGTTGAAAAGTAAAATGACTACCTTTTCTAAACTTCTACCATGTAGGTTCTAGGAAACGAACCTTTTCTAAACTTCTACGATGGAGGCTCTAGAAAACGAAGATCTAGGACCAGGAGATCCTAGCTCTTCATTCTCTAAAAAATGGTTATAAATACCCGAAATAATAATCGAAATTAACTCAATGGTATAGAAGATTTTATATTTGTGCCTCATTTGTGTAAATTGATGCAAACAGAGGTGAGGAATAAGTAAAAATAATAAATACATTTGACTTAGAGATTAAATTTTAATTAATCGAAAACTGCTTTATGAATCCTCTTTATTGAAAGTTTTCCTACTTATTATCAAAAATAAAAAAGTAATCATTTTATTAATAAATCTTAATAAAAAGAACCAGGATTAATTCAAAAACAGACAAAACTCATCAATATACAGTGTAGAGGTCAAAGATTTTAATATTCAGTCTTAAATAAATAAATAAATATAACCTAACAATAATTCAAAAATAACGCAACGAAGCAATTTCCTTCCATCTCAATTTTCAAAGTCATATTCATAAAAACTCAGGTTATATTCCTTAATAAAAACATTCCAGATCGAAATTCTGCGGAGAATGCATAAATAGATTTTCACTTGTCTTTCTAGTTCTTCTTGAGTGACTGACCCTTGTCGGTTTTTTTTTCTCCACTCTCACCACCAGAGAGAATTCTTTTTAATGCCATAGCTAATCTTTTTCTGCTTTCTTAGATCGTCTTTTCTAGGAAACACGGGGTTGAATAACCGTCATGTGTGAACTTCCGAATGTTATTAATGTAATTATCATGTGGAAGGCATTCTTCCAGATCAATTTGCCTTAGCTTGAAGGACAGGCCATCATCTTTTTTTTGTACCTCGCTCTTCATCACTTTTAGATGACAGATGGCAGATCGTGAACTCATGGGCACAGATTGAAGAAACCCAGTTATTATAATTTCACTTACGCATAATAAGTTGATTGTTAATGTGGGATGATTGAGATGTTTTTAGCAGCGATGGGATCGATGATTTCTTTCGTTGTCAATGGATGTTGTCGCTTTCGCTTCGAGAGTTCTTGCCTTTTCTTTCTTTCATGTAAACGATATTTAACAGTTATATATCAGCGTATCGAATAACTTAAATGGTTTCATACGTGTCATTTTTTAATGCGACAAAAAAGATTAAGTCAAAGATAGGAATACGTCACTCTGAGTGACTGTTATTCGGTTATTCGACCTTAATGGAATGTCAAAAACTATTCAAAATCTCTTGGAATTTTCAAACTAAATGAGAACTTTACACAAAAACTATCTATTTTTTATACGTGAATGCAAACGATAATATATTACCAGCTATTTAACATCACGTCGCTCGTGTATTGAAACATAATTTTAAACTTATAAATTCGAATTATTTTATAATTCGATACAAAAGTTGCTTGGGATTAATAAACATTTGAAGTATTCTACGAATATATAAATGAATTGGAAGGAGACATTTCCAAAACAGAATGCTTCATGTAATAACATACTAGAGAACCATGAGCAGACAATGAAATATTTTCTGGCATGAAATAATTCTTTTTTTTGTATGAAGGCGATATTTTACAGTTGTATTTCAGTATATAGAGAAATTTAAACAGTTTCAACCTAGCATTTCTTCATGCGAGAAAACACAGAACTAAATCAATTCATAGACATTAAAATTATTCCCGAAACAGAATGTTTAATCTAATCAAAAATAAAAGAAATAAACTGCCAGGACGTTAAAATAAGAAGGCCTTTGTAAATCTATATCAACTATACATTTATTACTGATTATAGTATCAGATTTATCTTTTCTACCTGTTTATTGAACTCTGAGCATATCAGTTCTGAGTTCGTTAAGTTTTCATTGACGCTTTTTCTCTCCTGTTCAATGTTATGTTTGAAATATTTAAGTATTGCAGTAATCTGCGCAGATTCTATCATATTTTATACAGGAGGCTGATATAATCACTTAAAATATGATTCAATAGCAAAAGCGATGATGCAATCATGCGGTCCATTTGCAAACTGATCAAAATTACCTTCTTTTCAATATCATTACTTGCTGAATTGAAATTCACAATTTTATATTTATAAAAAATGTAAGAGAAGCGTTTTCATTGACCACTACTATATTTCCTACAGTCCTTTGAGGTGTTATTTTTTTGCTTGTAGCTCAGTCTTTTTGTAAACATATTTGAAAATCGATTCTCATTTATTATCCATTTTAGCTATAGAGTTCACTTTATTGATAGCCACTAAATAATTTGTTTGATTTGGATTCGTTGAGAAAGGCCATGTTAATTATCAATAGTTTTCTAATGAAAGTAATTCAGATGGTAATTGCCGACGTGTTCAAGGAATCATACAATTAAAGAAAAACATACATGAAGTTCATGATAGTAAAATACAAGTTGGAATTATTCTTGTGGGCAATTGAACAAAAATTTCCTAAAATATTTCTGGAAAATGCATTTTTGTTAAAAACCGTGTTGGGTTAAAAAAATTTAGAACAAAATTTTCCAAAAATTTTAGAAATTATTACATTATTATATTTCATAATTTGATTCATTATCGTTATTAAAATAATTATCACCAAATGTTTGAGATTGAATATACACAAAAAATGTGTTGTTCAACATTGCTACTCAACGATGTACGTTTTTATCTTTTCACATTTAAAGTTACTTTTCAGCTTTACCTTGGCTACTCTTGAGTAATTTTTGTAAACATTTTGTTATTTCAAATCACTTTTTTTCAGCTGAAAGATCTTCCTAAATTTTGGTAAATGGAGATAAATGTGGTGAATTTCTTACTAAAAATATGTGGTTATGTCTTAATGAAATATAGCTTCATTTATGAAATACAGCCGCAATCGTTTGACTAATAACAAAAGATAGCCCTCACCCAGCTTAGGTA
>BGPR01014432.1:0-39224 GCA_013235015.1 Araneus ventricosus
TATGAACACAATAATTGTGTCGTGTAGCTGCAAAAGTGGCCATCTCCAAATAAGAAATGTTTTGAGAAAAGTGGATTTTCTGTCACATCTAGTCAAAATGAAATTTGAAAAATAAACTCCATAGCTTTCGAAGAGCTTAGGCAACGCATTCTATGATGCAATTTATGATAGTGAGATATATAGAGTGTCAAATGGGCTTAAAATTTTTCAAAAACCATATTTTTGAAAGTGGTGATAGCCACTTTTGAAGCTATACGACATAATTCTAAAATGCAAACATGCTGGATGGGTGAAATTTAGTATATGGTTTTCACCGTGGCTGTGAAGGTTTCCTGTTTTTTTCCAAGCGAAGCAAATGTTTGTCAATTTCTCCTGAAAGTCCTTCAGAAAGGCAACCTCCTCCCATATATTGGAGCTAAATGATATTTCTACCTCAGGAGATACCTAGGTGTTCCAAGGTTGCGTTAATCAACAGGAGATGTCCCACTTCTCCTTTAGCATGATGTTAGCACCGTATAGTTAAAGAACGGTTCTTGCGTCAATAAACCATAAAGAAACCAAACCCTTTAATATGATGCATGGACTTGTCTAGAGTAGATTAAAGTGAATCATGGATTTCGCAAAGTGGTATTACAGCCACCTCCATAAATTTATATTTCAAGTGACGCTTTTAAATTTTCCCTTTTCTCTACTGCATCCTGTAAATGAGCCAGAATATTGCCTCAAACATTATTCAAGAAAGCCCTAACCATGTTTCATAAAGAATTTTACATGACATCTGAGTAATTTTCTCTCGTCATTTTCAGTGTTTGAAACAATAATTAGGCAGTTTTAAGAGTTCCATAATTTTAAGACGTATTCATGTGACATCGTCGTTAATATAGCGTGTTAGCGTGTTTTGTGTAAGTACACACAGTGGCGGCTCGTCAGCTCAGAAACAAGCAGAGCTGCAAAAGTTGTGTAGACATAACTTGTAGGAAATTTTCTGCGGATTATTTTGGTATATAATGATGATATACTAAAAATTGATAGTTTTGGAGTTGTAAACAAAAAAACCGTGAAAATTTTTTTTCATGTTTTTGGCTATAACTAAAATTTCAACAAAAAGTTTTGGTTGGAAAGTCCAGAGTCCTAATTAGCACCTCAAAAAAATAAAAAAGAAAGGAGAAAAAAATTACAACTTCTCCAGAATTTAAAAAAACTACTTAATGACTGGATTACTGAGAAAAAGCGAAAAACAGTTTTCCGTTTTTTATTGCTTTTTTGCCATTTTTGTTGATCATTGAACTCTCAAAGTGGAAAAGTAAGCTAATTAGAATAAAAAAAGAAAATATAAGCTTTTAAAATAATATCAGAGGGACTGCTGCTCTGCAGCTTTAATGGACGAGCCGCCACTGAGTACAAATTACACCTAATAATTTAAATTCTGAGATCAGTTGAGTAAGTAAGAATAACGATCGATTGGTACTTATTTTGTTATAAAATCGGTTCAAAATTAGCATGTTTTGAACAATATTTGAATAATCTTAGATTTTAGAACTTGTTGTGGAATTTATTAAAATATGAGAAGTTTAATTTTTGGTTAAGGTTTGAATTTATTAAAATTATTAGAAGTTTTGTGAGACCTCAAACTGAATTATTATTCATAAATCATCAATTTATAAACATCAATCAAACTCCATTGTTATCTTATTGTGAGAATATCCATAAACTAATAGTTCAAACATTTCTTTCATTTATCTTATATCATAGCATACAATATTACATATATTTCTGGCATTATTAAACAATTTGGGGGGACATCTTACTATTTTAGGAACCCTGAACAGAAACCTTTCATGCTAATTGGTCCATTTGCTCAATGTATTTCAATGACTGATCTCCACCCAACACAGAAGAGTGCGAGATAGGGCCCATTTCTCAATACAGTATTCTTTTTTGCTGTTGTTGAACAACGTTAGAGTCATTTTTAAAATAACATTTTAACAATTAAAGTGCCTAAATCAACTAATGAAAAATGTTTCTCCAAAATTGCTCCAGCCGTTCTAAATAAACCTTTCTTCATATCTTATCGGTAGTTATCATCCTAAAGGGATGATTTAAAAAGATTTAACCCCTAAATATTTTTAGTTCGACATGTTGGAAACTGTGAATTAAGTTTCATTTCGATCAATCCATTTTTTACGTGTATTTAAGAGACATTGCCCCAACCTACCCTGATGGACTAGCTTAGGGCTTATTTACCCCAACAGTGCTTCATGTTGGTTAAAAAGGAACATGCGTACCAAAGTTTCATCAAAATCGTTCCAGCAGTATCGACTTTCGTGTGCATTAGCCTATCCTTTGCTCTACCCTACTTCAGGTATTGAGTGAGTATTTGTGCTAAGGTGCTTTCATTTTGGCTTGTGAGATACATATGTATAATGTTTCATAAAATAACCCAAGCAGTATCAAATTTCATGTCAATCGTCCATTTGCTAAATGTATTTAAACGACTTTGTCCTTCCCTAACCTCATAGATTAGGTTAGATATTATTTAGCCCTACAGTATTTTTAGTTGTCTAATTAGAAGCATATGTACCAAAATTCATTAAAATCTGCCTACCCATATCCAACAGTATGTCCAAGGGTTTATATGTATTTTGAGGATTTTTCCCACACCAACTCTGAGGAATTGCATTAGCGTTTACTTACCTCTAGAGTACTTTTATTAAGCCTGTGAGGAGCATATGTATCTTGTCATCAAAATTTCCCTATTCGTATCAAATTTCATGTCAATCAACACATTTGTTAGAAGTATTTAAACGAATATATACCACCCTACTCTAAAGGAATAGTGTTAGAGTCTATTCACCCATAAATTATTTTTAATCAGTCTCTGAGAAACATATGTACAAAATACCGTCAAAATCTCCCCAGCCATAAACAACAGCATGTTAATTGGCCCTACAATTTACGTGCATTTTGACAATTTTGCTCCACTTTTCTCTGAAAAAATGGATTACGTTTATTTACCCAGACACTACTTTTAGTCAGCCTAATAGGAATATATGTACTCACTGTCATCAAAATTGTCTCAGTTATATCAAGTTTCATGCCAATCGAGCCATTTATTAAATGCTTTTAAATAACTTTGCCCCACAATACCCTGACAGATTGGATTAGCGTTTATTTACCCCTATAGTACTTTCAGTTACCAAATTCCTTAAAAATCGATCAAGCCACTGAAATCGGCAAGCGTGTCAATCAGCCTATTTGTTACATGTATTTTGGAGACTTCGCCCCTCTCTACCCAGAGGGATTAGGTTAGAGCATATTTACCCTACAGTACTTCAAGTAGGCTAATAAAGAATATGTGTACCAAGTTTCATCAAAATCGCGAAGCATGTCAACCGGCCTATTTGTTACATGTATTTTGAGTACTTTGGCCCATCCTGCCTTGAGGAACTCGGTTAGGGCTTATTTACCCATACAGTAATTCAAGTCGGGTAATGAAGAACCTGCGTGCTGAGTTTCATCAAAATCACCCGGCATGTCAACCGGCCTATTTTTTACATGCATTTTAGGGAGTTTGGTCCACCCTGCGTTGAGGAGTTAGGCTTGGGGCATATTTACCCGTACAGTAATTCAAGTTGGCTAATAAGGAACCTGTGTACCAAGTTTCATCAAAATCGCCAGCATGTCAACCGGCATATTTCTTTATGTATTTTGGAGATTTTGGCCCACCCTGCCCTGAAGGATTGGGCTAGGGCGTATTTTACCCTAGATTAATTCAAATCGGCTAATGAGGAAGATGTGTACCAAGTTTCATCAAAATTGGTTCTGCCATTCGGAAGTGATGCCGGAACAAACAAATATGCATACAAACATATTATACAGGGTGTCGCAAAAAGGTGGAACAAGCGTTTCTTTCGTTAAATATTGATTTTAGACATGTACTTCCAATCACAAAGTTTCATTAAATAAGTTCAGAATTTGTGGGAAAGCAATGTGGCTTATGTGGAAGTTGAAAATAAAAATTATGAAAATTAAATTTTATACGTGGCCCATAGAGCAAGTATGTCAATGAGTGAAATGTTTCTCTTACCCTCATCTATACATAATTTATGTTTCACAATTCTGTCTGCAATACTTACAGAGATATATTGATTTTTAAATTTCAAGGGGCAACTCACATATTTATATGGAGATGTTTATTGCCGAAATGCAAATTGATTCAACACAGAAAAACAGCGAAATGCAAATATTTGTTAAGTTGTATATCAGCCAATCATCTTGGATTGAAAATAACTTTCCAATGACGCATTTTGTTTCTCAGTTTCATTTGAAGATAGTTGCAACTATCGACTTGATAAAGAATGGAAGGCAACTTGAGAAAATAAAATTTAACATAAAACAGAAAATAACGTAATATCGGACAAGAATATTAAATTATTTGCTCTCAGCGGTGTGCGTATTATTAAGTTTTACCTAAAAGCGGTGGCGACTTGTCCTTCAGAGCTGCAGAGTTGCAGAACTCACTAAAATTATTTTAAAAATTCGTATTTTTGTTTTCATTCTTATTTGCTTACTTATCTACTCTGAGAGTTCGATTATTAACAAAATAAGATAAAAATAAGAAGAGAAGACAGAAAATTAATGAAAAAGTAAGACACACACAGGATTAGGCTTCACACAAAATAGTTTTGGAAAGAACTAAAATTCTCTCAGTGCGTACAACTAAGTGACACAATGGATGAAAGCGAATAGCTATTCTTTCTGTCTTAGAACTCAGCCGGAACTGGATTTTGGATGCTCCTATTTTGCGCTAAAAACCAACTAATGTTCCTTTATTTTCTCCCTCTCATTTTCACCCATGGTTCGGCATCGCGTTCTTGATTTTTTTTCATTGGTTTTTTTTAGGTGAGAGATTCACTTTCATGTTGCCTCAACGGGAACTTAGCTGGTTCCTACGCATTCGATTTCTCTTATTAAAACGGAACTCACAGAAAAAATGTACTGTAATTATCTGAAATACAATTCAGATAATTAAAACTACAAGTTTGAACTATTTGCAGGTAAAGCTATTTTGAAAAACTGTATTTCAATTGTATTCTAGTGATATATTTATAGCATTGTTTGTTTTTGGGAAGATGAGCCTCACAGTTGATATGTCACCTTGAATATTTTTTTAAGGTCACAAGACGAACTATTTTTGTATATACTTCAATTAATGTATAATTTGACCAGTTTTTAGATTTAACAAGAGTTAACAAATTCATTGCTATTCCCTGATTGCGCCCTTTAAATATTTTTTTAAATATGTATATTATCCCTAAAATGTATGTCGAGAGATTGGATGATATAGCAGTGAGAGGTATGGAAAAGTGGCCTAAGTCAAGAAATTTGTCTTCTTGTATATCTGTAAGTTTTGTTGATGGAAGCGGGCAACTTTGATTGTGAATATATGAATATAAAAGAAACATTTTACTAATTGACATTTTTGCTCTATGGGGCCGTATAAAAATTTAATTTTTGTAACTTTTTATTATCAATCCCCTTGGATATCAAATTATTTTCATACAAATTCTTACCTTATTTGATGAAAATTTGTAATTGGAAGTATATGTCTAAAATTAATATTTAAGGAAATAAACACTTGTTCCACCTTTCTGGGATACCCTGTATACATACATGTACATAAGTTCAGTTTTTTATATATAGACGCTTATGTAACTGAAAAATAAGCATGTTTTCAACCATCATCATTTCTAAGGTAAATAGAAAGAAACATTGTATGAATATGTGCAAGGTTTTTATTGGCATACTGAAAGAGCTAAACTAAATAAGCTCTTTTCGAAAATAAATACATGAAATGCACAAATCATCAAAAAATTACATCTCAAGAATTTGATGAATTTTGATTTTGAATTAATTCTGATTTTGATTCTGTTTCTTTTTCTTTAAAGCAAGTATCAGCTTTCTAAAAAACAAGTATATTTTCAAACTTAATGTATGAGTAAGAAGAACAATAAATTTGTACTTATTTTGTCATAAAATCAATTCAAAATGAGCAATTCTTGGAGCAATATTAGGGCATTCTAAGATTTTGGAGCTTGATCTGGATTATTAAAATATTAGAAATTTAACTACTTGGTGGTCTTTCTCTAACAGAATCAAAAAACATATAACAACATTCGTATTTTGACGAGAAACATCTTTCTCCTAAAATACTAGCAAAGATTATTGACAGCTTTCGTTATTTTAATGAGTCAATCATCTGATCGAGAATTTCTATTCCTTCATTCATTGCCTTTGAATTGATTCTGGGCTTCAGAGAAGAAAGAGAAAACCCTTTTGCAAAAACGCACAGCTCCTACAAATCGATTTTTGAAGGGAAGTCTGAGAAAGTTTGCC
Organism: Araneus ventricosus; assembly: GCA_013235015.1. NCBI lineage: Eukaryota > Metazoa > Arthropoda > Arachnida > Araneae > Araneidae > Araneus > Araneus ventricosus. The sequence continues at coordinate 6,397 of BGPR01014432.1, forward strand.
GAGAATGAGAAACTTTTTTTTCAGGAAGAGATTGAAAGGTATATCAAATTAAGGCAAAAAATAACTTCCAGCGCCTTGCACGTAAAGGGATTTTTGAAGCTTTTGAAAGAAATGGAAAAGGTATTTCAGTTCTTGAAGCTCATAAAGTTCACTCTTAGCTTTATCAGAATAATTATAGTTCACTGCATCATGTTTTTGTATCTGGAACGATAGGAGCAACTATCAGTTTTAGCTTCATTTAAAAAGGAATATCGGAAATCTTGACTAAATTTGAAATATTTATTATATAACGTTAAATACTTTATTTAAAATCTTAAATGCACTATGATTGAAAATGATATAACCCTGTTCGGAATAAAGTGGGGAAAAAACTCGTAGTCATAAGGAGATCAAATCTCGCAGGCATACATTTCCAACCACTGGAAAACGAATGACTTAAAAAAAAGAAAAACAATGAGGCAAAGAGACATGTGGCAAAATTAACTATTTTTTTTATTAAGAACTCTCCATTTTACAATACAGGAAAACTTGGATTAACCCTCAACGTCCGGACAAGGGCTATGACGGATAACAGAAATCTTTTAATACATATGTGCAGTAACGGAATTGCTCTGTTAGCTTGGGATGAAAATGAAAATAAAATCCTTTAAAAGTGAATAATACATACATATTGCATTTAATTTCGCAAAACGATCAATATAAACATCAATATAAGAGTAGTAATGTACGGAAATGTGTTGTAATATTATAAACCTACGTTACTTTAAAATGACGTATAACATAAACTGACGGTTAAATGAAGTACGGTTAGTAGAAGTTTTACTGTACTTAGTTTACATTAAATAACATTAATGCAAACTTAATTTTACATTTAAATTGATACTATCATTAAATTAGCATTTAAATATTTGTGGCAAATATAGTATATTTTGCACTCCTATACCAAATTTTAATTTTTAAGTAAATAATATGTACTCCGACAATGTATGTATACGACGACGACTTAATATTTTATACTGTGTAGAGCTCTACTAACTTCTCCTATTGTTAACCTTGTGAATATTTCTGCATTATGCTCTGAAATAAATTCCAATGATAAGTAGTTTTCTTATAAGCACTATTTTTCCCCCGAAAATGTTTTGAATCTCGGTACTTTAGTTCTAACTCCCGTGTTCATTGGAGATTTTTCAAGAAAATATCAATAGCCTGGCTGCAAGATGGATCATCAGCCATTTTTAGGCTTTCTAAAATCTAGTGTACTCATATGAAAATATTAGTAAACTTTTATTAACACGAGCCATCAACCCTTATTTTACAGTTATTCTTCGTAGCAACCATTAACTGTTCCTAAACTCCGATTTTTTTTTCTACGTGAACAATTTCATTTTTTTAAAGCTTCAACAGAAATTTTTTTTACCACGTTAATTCGATGTCTGTTTATGAAACTTAGGAGAATTTAATAATCGGATTATTCTGGGATTTGCAAAAACGAAGGAAAAAGGAAACGTCGAATTTTCGCTTGATTTCACAGTTAAAGTTATAATACATGATTAATGCTTAAATGCATTAATATTATTAGAAGTTCATTATCCTTAGACATCACACTAAAGTTCTGCATCAGCCGGGCAGCTGTCTCTAGTCCGAGGATGAGAACTTGGCTTGTAGGAAAGGGTTGCCTTATTTGGATGTCGTCGTCTAGATTATCGTAAAATCGATTCTATTAAATATTTGGATCCTAAAGAAGGAAACTTATGTTGGAGAACAAGTGATTACATTTAGATATCATCAATGAAATATTTTAACAAAAGACTATAATAATCCTTCCTCTAAATATGTTATTATCTCCCCAGTGAGGAAACTTGTTTGTCTACAGTTCACTAAAATAGTTTAATTAAAATAACTGAAATATAAGGTTTTTCTTTAGGTTTTTTATAAACTTCCTCTGAATGGATCAAAAACAGATGCCTGTTTTGGAATAGCAGTTAAAATAACTAATTGTCTCCATAAATTGGAATGCCAACAAGCCAAAGAAAAATTAGTAAAAGGGCATTACAGGCTCAAAACTAAGGCTACGTGTTTTTGTATCTTATGTGAGGAACCAAATGAAGAAAAAGAATTAATACAGTGCAGAAATTGCCATAATTGGGTTCACATATTAAGTTCTGGTGTGAATTTGAGATGATAAAAATTCAGTTGCTTTAATTGTGCTTAAGGAAAGTGATACACCAATTTGAGAAACCAGTTTCTTTCATTGGATTGATGATACAATTTTAACATGCCATTTTTTGCTACATTAAAGTTTATTTCTTAAAAAGATAATTACATTAACTCGTAGACAAATAAACTACAAAAATAATCTGCTAATTTTTTTTGTTCAAGTTATCTCTCAATCGCTGAACATCAAAATATGTTAGTTGGTCCAAAAAAGACAACTTTCCTCTATGTAATCCTATTCTGTATTCTATTGGCGGTATTGTGTATGGAACTGGACTGGATAATGGTTTCACTCTTCTGACTAGTCATATGATCTGATTGACGATGTGGTTAGCTGTACCAGGCCGTGGCCCACGGGAATGAGAAGGCCTACTTTCTTAACCGTTTTTAACTGGATGAGTCATGCCCAGTGGGCAACTGCAGCAGAGAGCTGGTTACTCAGTCTGCATGTTACTCTTTGAGCGAACGACCGTGCCAGCCATGAAGATATTATTATTTTTATTTTGAGATAATACTTTCACCCAACATTGTTCTAAACTAAATGCCAAGTCAAAAGGAGGAGATAGTCTGATTCATTGAAGGTAAGTTTAATTCTTTTATTATCCGTAATTCAAACTTAAAGTAGGATTGAATTTCTGTTGATGTTAAGCCTATCTGTTATTCTTACTATAGATAGAAGAAAACAAGAGAGTTTATGCTTAATTTCTTAGTGTGCTCTCCAATTTCTTAATTTTAAATTCAGTTAAATGAAATTATAATCTATTGTTTATTATTTATTTTTTCATTTAATGATAACAATTATGTTATAAGTTGCGTAAAATGTTGTATGAGTTAAGATTCATTTTTTTCATATTCTATTCAAGCTTTAACTACAAATTACGATTGTAAATTGAATTTTTAAATATTATTTCAATGATTAAACTGTTATCCCAATGACTACTGAACTGAACTCTATTTTGTTTGAATTGTATATTGCTATTTTAATCTCTATTTGTTAATCAGTCTTATCAGAATTCTTACTTATTCGATTATTATTCACTTATTCATAATTTTCGCATAAAAATCTTTTTAAATATACAGTTTGTAGATTTTTTTATTAACTAATCTCAAGCCCTTAATTTGATAATTATTTAGTTAAATAAAAATTTCATCATTCATGCCAATGAATTTTGTTTGTACTGTAACAATGCAAAATTATATCTCTAAGATTATCAATAAGAGAGCATTTTATGTTAATTTGTTTCAACTTTTAATATAATTAATTCAGCTGTAATTGACTGTAGCTTTAAAACTGTCTTTGATAAGTGAAATTGTTTCTTTTTTATTGTTTGAATCATCTGAAAATTAAAGGTGTGATGATATTTAAATGTAATATTTGCAGGTTTTGTTTTCCATTAATTCATTTGCTCCTTGTAATTCAAAATTTGTTAAATACTGTTTGTTATGACAGTGATTTGAATCAAGTTATGGTTCAAGATTCATTTTTTCATATTCTGTTCAAGCTTTAACTACAAATTATGATTGTGACTTGAATTTTTAAATATTATTTCGATGATTAAACTGTTGTCCCAATGACTCGACCGAACTGAACTCTATTTTGTTTGAATTGTATTTTGGTATTTCAATCTCTGTTAGTAAACCAATCTTATCAGAATTCTTACTGTATCTATTATTATTCATTTATTCATAATATTTGCGTAAAAATCTTTTTAAATATGCAGTTTGTAGAATTTTTTCATTAACTTATCTCAAGTCTTTCATTTGATAGTTATTTAGTTAAATAAAAATTTCAGCATTCATGTCAATGAATTTTGTTTTTAATGTAAAAATGCAAAATGATATCTCTAAGATTATCAATAATATAGCATTTTATGTTGTTTTGTTTCAACTTTTGATATAATTAAATCAACTGTAATTGACTGCAGCTTTAGAATCGTCATTGATAAGTGAAATTGTTTCTTTTTTCAACTACAGATTCGAAGTTTATTGTTTCAATCATCCCGAAATTAAAGGTGTTATGATATTTAAATGTAATATTTGCAGTTTTCGTTGTGGCTAGGAAAATTAATTCATTAACCTATTGTAAGTCAAAATTTGTTAAATGATATTCGTTAAGACTGATTTGAATCAAGTTATGGTTTATTTCGTTTTCATGAGAAGCTAAAATGGAGCACTTGCACAATTTTATGAGAATTTATGCTTTCAGAAAGCAAAAATAATTGTTGCTCTTCTTTAAATAGCACTTGATTTTTTTTCATACACCTATTCTGTCACAGATTATTACTTAAGATATTTGACTTATACTTTCATCTGAATATTTACTTATAAATTCTGCTATAGTGTAAATGATTCCTCAGTCATAAAATAATTAATTTCTAAAAAAAAATCATTTCTGTGCAAATATTCATTTAATTATGACCATGTGGTCACACTCTGAGCAGATGGTTTAGATACCTTTTTCATTTTAAGAATATTAGTAATTGCTCTTAAATAGTGTGTCGATATTAAAGTACATAAATTTCACCTTATTTTTAGATGCCATGCAAATGCTCAGTTCCTGCCTGCCGAGGTAATAATGATGAATCCAATAAGGTAACTGTTTTCGGCTTTCCAAATGATGAGCGTCTGAGAGAGAAATGGCTACATGCAATTCCAAGGAAAGATTTTAACATTACAAAGTTTAGTTTGGTTTAGTTTAGTTATATTAACGTCCCGTTTTGAAGCAACACGAGGGCTATTTTGGGACGGACCTCGTAATTTTGAACCTCGGTCAGATGACGAGGACGACACCTGAACTGGCATCTCCCTCTCCAAACTTCCACGTCACACCAACGGGAGGACGTTTGACCATTACGTTTGATTTAATGTGCAACAGGCCCCATACACGGCGGATCTTCAGTGGAATCGGTAACATTACAAAGAACTCTAAGGTAAGGTAAAATTTGAATCAATAAGTTAAGTCATATATTCTAATATTTAGCAATAGTTTATCTTTTTGAATATAATCATGTTTGTAAAATTGTTTGTTAATAGTTGTTAGTTAAATTAGGTAGATGTTATGATGTAAATTCTTTGTTACTTTAATTCTAAATAAATAATTATAATTAATTAGGGTGTTTTGATACTTAATAAAAAGGATAAAAATACTCATGATTTTTAAATAGTAACTTTTTATTCGTTCTTTAAATTAGAACTTTTAAAATTCTATTGATTTGTAAGTTATTTTAAATTTAAAGATGTTATTCTACAAAGATAAATTTTTCTATTTTTTTTCAGGTATGTGAGAAACATTTTAAAAACTGTGAAGTGATGCGAAACTCGACATAATACAATGAAAAGACAGGAGAAACAATATCTGCACCTATGAAACGGCCAAAGTTGAAAGAAAATGCAGTGCCAAGTATTTTCCCTGGCTGTCCATCGTATATCTCATCCCCATCAGCAATTAGGGAAAGTCCGTCTAAAAAACGACAACGACTGGAACAAGCACAAATTGACTTTGCTGTGACTGAAAGTTTAAATACTAAGCGTGAATATGGACTGAAAACTGTGTTCACCAATTTTGCTGAATTTCGAAATTGCATTAAAGGCTACAGCTTTTCTTCGTTTTGGATAGTTGTCGAAAAGAATGAAAATATGCTATTTTTGCATCTTTCTTTAAAAGATGATATCCCTTCTATTAAATATGCTGTAAGTGTTAGCAATGACCTCATGTTAAATGCTTCATTTATGGGAGAAAGGATTTCAAAATATAAAAAGGTCATATTACCAATTAAAGTGAATAATCTAAATGAAATATTTGATTACTTTGAAAAGGATACCATTGTTGAATCAGAAAGCTCTCTAAATGACAAAATCCGTGTTATTGAGTCTGTTATTAAAAATGCAGAAGATATATTTACTGACAAAATTAAGTTTTTCTTTGAATTTTTTTTGAGAAGTTACATGTACTTAAATGTAAACCTGAATGCTATAGGTATTCTCCTAATATTCTTGTTTTCGTATCTCTTTTGTTTTATATGTCTCTCCAAGCCTATAAATTCCATAGAAACTCCCATTACATGATTCTTCCAGATCCAAGTACCATTCGAAAGATTGGTACTATTTAAAAAAAATTCTCCACAAACAGGAGAATATACCAATTTTCTTGTTTATGCCAAACATGCCTTCCATAGCTTAAAAGATGATGATCTTGAAGAGTTTCTAATAATTGATGAAATATATATTAAAGCTTTTCTAGATTACAAAGGTGGAAAAATTGTGAGAATGGCATACAACAGTTCTAAATTAGCAACTAGTGTTCAATTGTTTATTTTACAAAATCTCTTTTCTCCTTACAAAGATGTCATTCATATTGTGCCGATTGATACATTTGATGCTTCAAAACTTTTTGATTTAATGAAGAAAGTTATAATGGGGCTTGAGGAAATAGGTTTCAAAGTAATGGGTATGGTAACATAATAATTCTATTAATCGTGCAACAGCAAGTAACTTTGCTAATTCCCCCTAAATTACAAGTAAAATATGACCATCCAGCAGATAAATCACGCCCCCTATTTTATGTGATAGACTCAGTCCATATTCTGAAATGTGTAAGAAATAATTGGCTGAATAATCATAAAAATTGCTATTATTTATACTATCCTGATTTTGATACTCTAAATAATGTATTCACTGCCTCTTTATCTTCTATGAGAATGCTTTATGACTTGGAATGCTCAAGTTTATTGAAATTTGGATATGGATTAACACGCAAAGCTTTATGGCCAACCAATTTGGAAAGGCAAAATGTGAAGATAACATTAAAGCTTTTTAGCGCAGATGTTGTGCATGCTTTCAATGAGCTTGGAGAAAAAAACAATTTTGGAGAAAAATACAACAAATAAAATACAATCTTACGACATGTTACGGTCGATCATTTATATTGAAAATAATGGTTTCGGTGTCGAGACAGAGTGATAACATTGGTTACTATTGTTTTCCATATTATAATAAAGAGAATTCATTGTTATATATCTGTTCTATAAAATTATGCACCCAATCAGAAACTTCAGATATTTATTAATAACAGTTCTAATTCACTTCAGAATACTTTTTCATCTGATAAATTCTGAAACGAAACAAATGAATCCAAAACCTAGATTTAGAGAATAGTTAAATTTAATTAGTGAATTCATTATAATTTAGATTAGCTACGAAATAATCTGAATATTTCTATTAACTTCAATAATTCACACTAAAATGCTTCTTGGTGAAGTTTGCTTAAGCAGGTTGCTAAGAAAATACCTGAAACCAGGAACATTTCAGAATTATTATAATGTTTTCTTCTTATCTGGAATTTCGTAATTAAGTATGATACTAAGAAACTCTGTCGAATGCAGTAAATAGCTAACGTTTTAAGTTTCTAATACCCAGCAATTGAAATTTCCACTGTGTTTACTTCTCCAGAGATATATTTCAAGAAAAATTGTAAGCAATTTGCACATCTCCCAGCACTCAAGATCTGATAACCACCGACGGATGCAGAGACTGCAAAGTCAACATTGTGTAAAATTTTCAAACTTTCAGAAATCAGCAATCTGTAAAATATTTGAATGCATTTAAGTCAATAGTTTGAGAAATCTTCATACAAATTTAAACTGATTTCCAATCGTTTTTAAGAAATATATATGCTCCCCATTTATGTGAATCATTTATGAAGTTCAGACTTATATGAGATGTTTGGTATTTGCTGAGACAGGACATCCTTCACGAAAAGCAAACAGTTATCTTGAAGTTTTCATTTCAAATGAAAGTCATTGCGTGTTCGTTCGAATGTCTGCCGCATTCGTTCTGCTAAAATACATGGAGCAAAGCTAAACTATTCGTGAAAAACAGGATACTTCTATTTAAAAGATTGATTAAGAAAATTTAGAGTAAAGCTGAATCATTCTGTTCGTCTGAACAAGTAAGGATCACGTAGAAACATGTGTGTGGATACAGGAATCAATACCAACTTGTAAGAAAATTAAAAATAAAAAGTTTTGAAGCAGCAGGCCAATTATTTTGTAGCCGCACTTTGTATAGTGACTTTAAAATAACAGTGAAAAATCTTAAGTTAAATTAATTTCATAACAATCAGAAACAATCACTAAAAGTCGATTAGATAAACTAGAAGGATTTATTTATTTAAAAATTTCTTTCATATACGTAATATTTTGGCAGGGATATTTTAGACATAACAAATTAATAAATAGATTTATTACTTCTTTGCACACATCTCACACGTTTATCTTTTAGATTTCCCATAAACTTTATTAAACTTCTATTTTCTATGTGGTGCTCAATCGAGTTGGTGAAAATTCCTATTGACTGAAACAGATAATATTTGTAGGATGTGAATGTAAAGAATGATATCTTGGCGAAAAAGCCATACAATATAATTGTACATAATTTCGGTATTTGAGAAAGTGTAAGAAGCCGCGGTGGTCTACTGGTAAGGTGTCAGCCTTGGAGCGGGAGGGTTTCGTTCCAGGTTCGAAACCTGAGTCTACTAAAGATCCGTCGTGCATTGGGCCCGTTGCGCGCTAAACCATACGTAGGGGGTCAAACGTCCTCCCGCTGATGTGGTGCGGAAGTTTGGAGATGGGGTGCGAGCTCAGGTGTCGTCCTCGTCATCTGACCGTGGTTCAAAATTTCTAAGTCCGTCCCAAAATAGCCCTCGTGTTGCTTCGAAAACGGGACGTTAATATAACTAAACTTGATAAAGTGTAATTTGTTAAATATAAAAATAATTTTAAATTATAAGAAGAAAAACCAATTTACAAGGTTATAATATCTTCCAGTGGAACTAATATATTATATCAATGTACATATCAGTATATTGATATAAGATGAACAGCTTTGAATTTCATACTTTAGATCATCTTAGAGATGCTGAAAATATGGGAGCTTAAGTAGAGAAATAATTAGTCTATTTTATAAAACGTTTCATTTTTTTACAAACATTCATTTAATTATGAGGAACTTTGTTGATTATTTGGCATCAAACTCATAGTCAATTAAAATTAAGTTTATGGTTATTCGAGAGCAAACAATTTAAGAATTTCTATCATGATTTTTTACTTTGAACCTGTATTATGTGTTGTATATTAGCTAAAATTATATTTATTTATTGGAAGATATGTGTTTAAGATGTTTCGGAACAATTTATGTTTTAAAACAATAAAAGCATTGTAAGCAATGACGTTCGAAACTGATCAAATTTTGTATTATCCAAAAATTTGAATGTTTTGATAAGAAAATATAGTTGGGAAATAAATCTGTTATGATCGAGACATTCAAAATAGTTCAATTTACGTATATAAGAAAATATATTCAGCAGTAAGTTGCTTCCGCAGATAATGTGTGTGAAATAACCGAGACTAACGAATTAGACCGTCTCATATGAGCAACTAGTGTTCAGATGATGGAGTTCAGCTGAGCTAACACCTCTTCGTGAAACATATGTTGAATTCAAATAATAATTTGTAACTTTATTTGATTTGAGAAGAACACATTTAACACGTTTGCCGCACAATTTTAGTTCTTTCACATAAATATTCTGTGGCTATAGCTGTCGTTTAAGGGAATGTGTTAACTGAAATCTATGATAATCAATTCCTTTACTAAAAAGCTTTTAAGAAGAGTTCAGAATAGTCAATAGTCAAGAAGGGAAAAAGAATCCTTTGTTCAGTCAACGACTTAATGACCTAGAATCAGCTCGCGAACAAGGCACATTCACTATAGAGTGATTCAGACAATATTTTTTTCCATCGATCTTAGGCCATTTAACTAATCAAACTAGTATTAAACAATTGCTTTCATCACTCAACATATAGGAGAAATTAAATCATGGTATTTATTTTTTCTATAGATAACGTCAACCAAATAACATATTACAGTTGTAAACAATGGTTTATGCGTAAAAAATAAATTATTTTTTAAAGACCGTCTACAAATCATTCACAATTAGAATTTGGAAAACAAGTCTGGTTAAAAAATGTTTTTAAAAACACATTTTTTTATTTTAATTATTTTCTAATTCTTAAATTTATACAACATTGTTACAAATGTTATGGAACCTAGAAATCCATTTTTTCTCGAATTCTTTACCAGGTGGCGCCACTCGTATGGAATCAAAATTTAATTAAAATAATCTATCAACTATAATTACACGTGAAAAGGTTAAAAAAGTACATTTTAAACGATTATACATAAGTGCACATTATTTTAAAATTCTAGCTCATCAGAAAGTGAGTTAAAAATAAAATACAAAATATCATCTATATAGACATGAAACAAGTCAAATTAAATAAAACTGCATAATAAAAATGCTTATAACATCTTTTGCTTACATCTTTGCTAAGAAATCTTGAAAAATTATTACTTTATACTGAAGGAACGACTTCGAATGATCAACGAAAAGTATACATAACTACATGTTCCAAAAACAGCACCAATTTCTCAAAAATTACCAAAAATGTTGCAAAGGAGACTCCCAACCATAAACCAAGTTCGTTTCCGAAATAACTTAACATTTCTGCAATTTCCCACTTTGGTCGTTGTTCATACACATGCGTTTCTAAATCTGAGTAAAATACATTTAACCTTAGTTTTCCTGGAGTAGCTATACATCTCCTGCCGTTCTGATCAGGTGGGCCTACATATCTGATCATTTTGATTTGAGGCAAAATGGATCTGGACATTTTTTCATTATAATTAACAGAATTACATGGTAAGGGGCAATCGCATGTTGGAGAATTCGAGGACATGTATTCAAGAGCATCATCTAAACAGCATGCTTGTGTTCGGTTAGTTAGGTCACAAGCATTCAAATTATTCATTATTCCCAGTGTTAGATCAATACAGCCACATCTCTCAAAATTCTGTTTTTGAATACAAGCTCGAATGCACTGATATTTGTTGTTATTGAAGAAGTCTCGCTGAATTTCGTAATCAACGCATTTATCTCTGTAAGGAGCAGATAACCTGGATATACGTGTTTGTTTAAGAGATATTAATGTTTCGTATCCGGGACTTACGATGTAGCCTTGATCTTCCTCACTAGGAATTTTATTTGGATCATGAATAATTAAGAGTGCTCCTATAGTATGGGTTACTGACGCGTAGCGATATGTTTGCACATCTAACGTTAAAATTAAGCCACTTCTAACACCAGTTTCGGAAGTTTTTAAAGATCTTTTTCGTGTCTGTTTATTGAAAGTTACGCAGTTTCCGAAACGGTAACTGGAATAATCACTTATTATGTGCAAGGGACAAAGTTTTCCGTTGAATATGCAACCTCTAATCATGCCATTATGAAGCATTCTTTCACGCTTCTCGTCATCCAATTCGAAGAAGTCTTTTAAAGCTCTGAGTTCCATGAAAGTTTTTTTCTTTTGCGATTCTGTGCCATTGCGACTAATTTTACAATAATTCAAAGCTGTTAGTTGAGAAAATAAAAGAGGTGTGCCTGTCTCATCTTTTCTAATTTCAGTACTGCAGCCCATATCTTGTATTATAAATCGATTTAAATTACAGATACTTACAGCAGGAAAATCCAAACTTTTTTCTCTCTGTATGTCCAAACTTACGACTATTGGATATTGGAAGTACAAGCTACAAAATAGTCGAATCCTGTTCACGCTTGCAAACAGGCAGCCTATGAATATAAAAAACCAGAATATTTTGCTGATTTTAAAAGACGAGTAACGTATCCGAGAAAAAGCATATATTGATGAGTTTTCGGCCAATGTAGAAGCAGCACTACCAATAATTCTAGCACATTTTTGAAGCAACCTTAATTTGTTAAAGAAAATATTTACTTGCTTCAGGCCACTGTCTTCCATACTTTAAAACAAATTGTCATATTTTAAAAACAATGTTCCTAAAAGCATTGGGATATACTTTTGTACTAATAAATATTTAAATTTGTAACTGTATTTTCGGTCCTGCGATCAGCATTTCAGATTTGATCCTTTTTGAACCTTAATAATGACGCACTGGTAGCCGTTCCACCAGAAGAATGGTACCAATTTTCATTAAAAACATTGCTACATATTATGCACTTGCATTTGTAATCATTATGAAATTCGCATCTAAAGAAATTAAATTACTTATTAGCATTTCCAGATTCATAACGAATATGAAAATTGTATATATTTTATAACAAAGAAATTGAAAACAATATTTATGATTGAAAAATCCGTTTCTGGAGTTCAGAAAACACTTTAGAATAATCTAAAATTAAGCCACAATATTGCCGTAAACTAAATTTGCATTCATTCACTCTAATAGCTAACAATATCTATAATCGTATCTAAAGCTCATTAGTAGATTGACCAATATATGTCAAAACCTGCAATGCGAATATGTTGCAAGAAAATTTTTAAAGTAATTTATAGTTTATTTGTACCATATTAAGGAAAGCATTTTCCTTTCAGTAATATTACTTTTGTATTTCGTATCGCGTTTTCATAATATTACTTATGTCTGAAAAAATCAATAGGAAACATCAATAATGCGAAAGAGATACTGAATAGCTATCGGATCATTTAGAATCTTAACTTCACAATACATTTATCATCACTTTACTTTTAAAAATATTCCAGTCCTTGTTATATATCTACGTTAAATATCTATATAATACCAGTCCAGATAATAAAAATACATTTTATTTTTGTTTGTGAATCGAAATTTATTATTTTTGATACATATTTTTCTGTCTGGTTCATGAATTTATAATCAGTGACATTTCAGTTTGTCAATATGGTGAAGGCTAAGAATAACCAAATCGCTGCTGAATGTTGTAATACAAGTTCCTATGAGCCTCAGGGCTATGTAAAAGGTTTTATTTTCATTTTATATATAAAATTGAATTGTCTTTAATGTCACTGACATATATTTAAAGTTAAATTCTGTTCAAATATATGAACTGCTTTCAAATACATTAGAATAATAAATAGATGGAATGGTTGGTTTGTGTCTTATTGGCGCAAGAGCAGTCATTCTGTACCATGCTGCGGCAGACTAAAAGTTAAATTTGTATTTGACTAAAATACAATTGCGCCAAAAGTTAAAAAGCTTGTAAGAGCCATGGTAAAATGTCCAATTAATAATAAATGAAATGTGTTTAAAAAAAGCATGATAAAGTGCAAAGTTGTCATTAAATCAAAGAACAAAAATCAATAGATTTTTAAAATGTTACGGGTTATTGCCAATCAGTGACAAGGGAGCAACTAAAGTTGTCTGAAAGTGGCGTAATATTCGAGAGTTAAGAAATGGACATTCTACAAGAATGTGGAGAACAGAGAGTGAGCAATCACAATATGGGCACGTGGGCGCCTGTTCTCCCATTAACAAATACCGATGGTAAGTCTAGTTTGTCTGATGCGCAACCGTTTAATACAATGTCGATTGTATTAACACGGTTGCGAATCATAAATAGAAATATGCTAGTGGGCGAAACGATGAACCTCATAGCGCCCATTACACACTCAGTTTTAGTTGCCATTAACTACAGAGGAAAGTTTTCTCAAGAGATAGTTTTCTATGTATTTTCAGTCTCGAGATCAGCATTTTAGATTAGTTCATCAAGAGAAACCCTTTTTGAATTTTAAGAATGATGTGCTTGTAGCAGTCCCACCAGAAGTGTGGTATCAATTGTTTCTTCAATAAATTTTAATTTTTACAGTGTATTTATATCACTAAACATTAAGGTACATTATGCAACATTGATGAGATTATAATTATGTAATGTTTTATAGATAATATCTAGGGGAAGGATGCAGTACTTTCTGTACATTTTTAAACGCACAGTGATAGAGAAATAATTTTTAATGAAAAAACAGTAGAAGGATTTTTTGTGTCTATTTATTTTGAAAGCTATTTAATTGGCTTTTTCATGAAATACAAGTTAAGGTTGGAAAAAATAGCTGAACTAATTGTGTCTTCGCTACAATTAAGGAAACTTGTTGTACAGGTTGGAACACAGGTTTCCTAAATTGTACCACTAATTTATTTAATCCTTAAAGGCCCAGTGTTGCTTTTTAGCAATATACACAATTTTGGAATCTAAAATTCTTGAGAATAAGACTAAAGCTCTAATGCTTGCTGATGCCAATAGAATACATGCTGGAAATGTTATTAAATCGATTTACAATATATAGATGGCAAACCGAGTGATGATAAAAAATAAATTGATAATTCTCACTTTATCTATAATTTTGAAAAAATTGATTGTCCACATTATTAGTTCTTAAAAATCATCTGTGTTTGATATTATAGAATTTTATCAAGGAGAATTATTTTTAATTTAAGTCCAGTCTTGTCGATGGGTTCAAACCATTTTTTAGCCATAAACCATACTTAAAACAAAATACGATTTTTGAAAGTATTTTTTCCATGTTTTATTCAACAAATGAAAATCAAAAAACATGAATAAACATTTTTTTAAAAAATCGGGTCTTTAAGGGTTAAGCACAATTGAAGCAAAACGATTTTTTGATTCTCAAATCTACAAGAGCAAATGATTGACATTTTATGCACAGTATCGGCTCTTGCTTTTTCCCCACATATGATACAAAATTAGGTAAGCTTAGTTTTTGTTCTTTTTGAGACAACATTGTTGGTAATGTCCTTTTATTAATTATTTTTTTATGTTTTAACTTGTCACACTTCCAATTTATGACGATTACTATTGATAATAAAAGTTTTATGAGCCATTTTTATAATCAAGATAATAATCCCATTGATTAAAACAGTCAATTTAGGCAAATGTTTGTGATACAATCTAAGAAATTTTCAGACAATAACAACAACAAAAATTTTTTCCTAACCATATCTTCAAACTATTTTAATAAAATTATTATAGTAACGTATATCCAAACAAATTTTCTATCTGAGGATGTAATAACCTTTTTTCCTACTTACTTTAAAACAATGAAAGACCTATGTTAAAATATTTTATTGATGACATCTAAATCTAATGGTACCGATCAAATCATGACACCGGTTGAAATTCGGCAACTGTCCCCATTACTTAGGATTTACCAGTTTTATTTAATAAACGAGAAAATTAAAATCAACAGTATTTTTTTATACGATTAAAGGAGCAAATACCAGTTCCATCTCCGATAAGTGATATATTATTTATTTGTGTGCCTAGCTAAAAAGATGATTTGATCATGAATTTTTAGGTTTCTTGGAATTAAAGCAACAAATATAGGTTCCATATAATATTTCATTTCACCTCGTGTAATTTTTTGGTAGGGGAGAGTGGGGCACCTTGAACAGGTTTTAGATATTATTGCATGTGCATTCAAAACTAACGTAAAATATGAAAAATTTTATGTTCTAAAAAAAACTTTATTATATCAGTAAATGAAAGCCAGAAACACAATTAATTACTGCATCAAGAAAATAGAGAAAACTAACTTTTAAAATATTATATGAAATGGTTCAATGTGCCCCTTTGGGTGGGGTAGTTTGAACCTCCAGGAGGGGCAGGTTAAACCCATGTGAAATATCACTACAAACTAACGAAAGTGATAAATGCCTTTTCACTGACCACTTAGAATTGACATTGGACACTTAGGAACACATATTCTGAAAATTATTATTTTTAATGTAGACACTGAAATGCAACATCGATCGAACCCTCTTAGTGGAAGCAGTTGTCGTTGGTTTCCGAAGACACATCACAATGTTATTTCTGCTTGTGTAACTTTAATCTTCTACGTCTGGTTTAAAAAATATTCCAGTCAGATTATATTGTCTATAAAAATCAACTTCATATATATCAACTTCGTCATCTTCTCATGTTAGATTAATTCTTTTTCCAACATAATAAAGGTTTTACTGTTTAGAATCCCAAGTTTATTTATTCTTGAATAATTAATATAAAACTCCCTTGTATCAATACAAGCAAAGTTAATGACGAAAAAATGGTTTATTATTTTTTATTCTAACTAAAACACTATCTTACTCTTACACATTTAATAATGAAAAATTAATAACATTTTTAAACTTTGTGTAAACATCATATTTATTTGAGCATTTTTTTTCATTTTTGATTTAATTTACACCATTATTTAAATGATGCTTGATTTTTAAATCATTTGATTTTTTGGTTTGATATTTAAATTAAAAATTAAAATTTATCTAAATTAAACTGACTTAAAATTTAATGTTCTTATATTTCAATTCATTATTATTGTTTTTATTTGATATTTAAATCAAATAGGCTGTATATATGTCTGTCTTGAAATGTAAAATTCATAAATCAAATAAATAAATATATATTATTCTTTTCCATACATTAAACAAAACATTACTTTACTAATGGGGCAGGTTGAACATAGGTTCTATCTGCCCCGTTTCTTGTGGTTCAATGTGCCCCGTTGGCTGCCATCTTAAAATATTTACTTTGACAGAGTTATGGTGCAACACTTACAATTAAAACTATGATACAAATCATCATCTGGAACATTACAATCTGTTCAGTAAAAGAAACTAATTAAAAGCACATTCATCAAAGTGAAAATAAACTGTTATCTTACCTGTAAGATTTTACTCTCATATGTGGATTTTAAACACAACTTTCTACAATGGCATCAAGCAAGGGAAATAAACAATGCTTTGCATGAATCATATATTTAGTACTAGTTGATAGTACTGTGGTAATATCTAGTGTGAGAAAATAAAAATAAAAGAATAAATGCCGATGGTTCAAGGTGCCCCACTCTCCCCTACAAGAAAGTAATGTTCGTTGGCAAATATTGAAGGCTAAATTGCCATAATACTTTTAGCATGTACTTTAGATTTTTAAACCTCTAAATGCTAAAGCAGATGTTTCTCTTTTTGTAAACCAATTTAAAAAAGAATCATTTTCATTTAGTAAACTGTTTTCCAGTTTATTATGCTTTTCTTTCTGGAATTTCAGCATGTGATAAATATTTTTTGGGTATATCTATATGATTTAAAATTAAATCCGATTCGATTTAAATTATTTTTTTCTTACATTGTTTTGACGAATCGAGATGGCTTATTAAAAGTCACCCTCGCCTCATTTCGAGAAGTTTATTTATATTGAAGTCCCGTTTTGAAGCATCATGAGGGCTATTTTGGGACGGACCTCGTAATTTTGAGCCACATTCAGATTACGAGGGTGAAATCACTGGCACCCATCTGTAAATTTCCCACCCTCCCTAGAGGAGGATCCTTTGACCAGAGCGTCAGATTTAGTCGACACGACTAGACAGACATATTGTAAATTTGGTCTAACCTGTAACCTCACCCAACCCCCTAAGCTGAGAGGGCCTTACTAGGCCACAACAGTGGCCACCTCATGTAAATTCTCGTTGATTCAGTAATGTATAAGGCATGTTTTCCTTTATGTTTTCTCAAAGAATTCTCAGGACTTGACTTTCTTCCCTCTTACTCTTTATAGGCTTTGTAGAATAAGAACCTTCTTTCACTTCTTCACTACCAGCTGGAACTAAAGCGAAATTTTAATTAATATATTGGGTCAATACGCGTGTCGCAATCACATGACAGAGCATGGTACATGGTCTTGGGCTGTGTGTCTTTACCTCATTCGTCCTCCTATAAGGCATGAATTTGGATGAACTTTATTTCGATGTTTATCCGTTTGTATTATACAAATCCCAACGGGAGTACATGGATATGAAGTCACTCGGATAGTTAACGGTCTAATGCTTCCTTGGTAAGGCACACAGTAATGGTGAGTCTTTGCGTCCCTCCACTGATAGTACTTACCTCTTACAGGAAGAGGTCGGGCTACGTAGCCAGATGGTTAATACTAGGACTCCAGCCTGGTATTCGAACTATTGCAGCGTGTCATTCCAGATTTTATTTCCCGGATACATAAGCAGAGCGGGGTGACTCAGATCTTCCAATACGTATTGTAGAAACGTATATAGGACTTTGTACCTTCCAAATGTGTGTAAGTAAGCTTTTAAGTGCTTATGTTTAAGTTTTTACATTTAATTAGTATTTTTTTCTCCTTTCTCATGTAGGCCTTCATGATGAATATAAAATGATAGATATGATATCCAGATATGAATGTTTTTAGTAGCAAATAAATAAATAAAAAGAAGCTCCTTAACTATCCAAGGCTTAAAGAATCAGCCATTCTGATTCCAGGTACAGGAGTATGAAGCGGGGCATCCTAGTGTTCTGTAAGGTATGCAATGTATTCCAAAAATAGATTGGTCTGGCATACATTTGTATAGGTTCTATATTTATTCTTTTGGACAATATTATGAATTCAATAAAGTAATTTAGCACTTTTAATATGTTTAGATACTGCATTTTACTTTCAACTGATAATGTGCCATGAAAAAGAGTTCTTCGTGACGTGACAGATCATAACCTGAAGGTTATAGAACTTCTAAAGAGCACCATAAATGATATACTCCACCTTGCCTTAGCATTCGGATCACTGAAGGACGAGGTTTCCTCGATAAAAACATGGGTACTGTGGTTAGTCACAAAAAGGCCATCACCGATGTTTGCACCAACTCCTCCCCTAATCGGTATGTCCAGTATTTGGAGGTATGGCCAACACAACCACACCACCGTTACAGTAGCCCCCAGGGAGGCGAGAACCCGCCTACTTATCCGGCGACTTCTCATCCTCTTATTTGAGAAGCCATCCGGAGGGGTAGTAGTAAATCAATAATAATATAAAATTACATTTTCTTTAGTTTTTACTATTTATGACACTTGCATAAAAAATATTTTAAAAGCATTAAAATATTTTAAGTGACAAAAAATATTTATAACAGGCTGAATTGAAACTAATGATTTCCGTGTTAATGTATCTTTCATAATTTCTGTGAAAAATTGCCTTGTCAAATAAATATTTCTCAATTTTTTCGGGGGGGTTATTGGATAGTTAAAGGACAATGGACAGAGATATAAAATTTCACCGTATGTTTAATTTTTGTCTCAGCCAGGACAAATCGGACGTTAGAAGATCAAACTGTCCCTGCGGATAACTCAGTCAAACAAGCAGACTGTATCATTTGAAATATCTTTATTTCGTGTTACTAACATTTAAAAACATCAATGAGCTCTTTGCACAATATCCAGTCATACATAGATACAAACAAACTCACACTAATTCAGCCGACCCGAAAGGGAAAAGGACTGACGAGGAACAGAACCGTCTCACCAACATGCGATAAAATACAATACGTATAAAACATTTCCAAAATGCATACAAATAAAAAGAATTGGTTAAAACAGAATAAAATTTAATAAGTTCAAAATCTTTCAAAATCAACCCTAATTTAAAAACCATTATATTCCACAATTCATTAGCCAGACAATGATATTTAGTGCAAGAGTTCTACAACTAATTTGATGAAAATAAACTTTTCAAATCTTTGGTATCATTCACTTAGCCAGTCGCCTATCTGCCAAACGCAGTTGGATTTGGTTTTGTCTTTTTGGCGTAAGAGCCAGAATGTTGACTTTAATGCGCCATACGAAATGTTGCGACTGCATTAAAGTAAAAAATTAGAATTAAAAAAGTGAGACGATTGATGAAAAAATGTTCAGTAAAAACTTATCATTGTTTAAATGAAAGAATAAAACCCAACATACTTCAATAACGAGAAAAAGTGAACATGAGGAGTCTTTCCCATTAATGCACACAATGAAGTTGACAAATGAAGTTGGAGCTTCAACAAAATATACAAACACATTAAAATACTCTTTTGTCTTATAGATCTGTTATTACTTTTAACTAATCTAACTTTTTACTTGTTCTATTAAAATATCAGCGTTTTTATTTCAAATTTAAGATCTCTTTTCCGTTAAGAAAGTGTTTTTGCTCTTCGAGAAGTATGGCTTAGGATTTAGACTCAAACCATTCTTGTGTTAAACATGCATAAACCTAATCAACTGAAAACTGAGGATTTAGGAAAAGCGAAAGAAAGTTAAAAACAGAACGGGCTTTCTAATTCTTTGTGTTACATCTACAAAACATGCTTGACTTTAAGTTAATACGTAAACAAGAAATATGGACTTATAGTTTTTCCGAGAAGAAGTTTGTGTGGATTAATTAAGCTATAATTTTTTAGAGTAAGTAAACGTCTGAAAAGAATACTTCCACAGATGCAACTGAGAAATGACGAAGTATCCCTATTAGCACAAGATATTGTGCGATATCTTCATAACGTTGTTCGATATTCTGAATGTCGTACAACATTGTGAAGATATCGTAACAATATTTTAGAGTACTTGTGCTATTAAGGATGTATTTTTAAAAAATCAAACCGAAAGATATTCATATCGCAAAAGTGATTCCTGTCTTTCAAAGCAATAAATTTAAAACAGTCCCCACAATAAATCCGCAACCCTCATAAGAAAATGATGAATTTTTTTTCGGAAGCTTGAAGAGATATTCAAATTGCAAGATGGATTCCATTCTTGTCCAAATAAAAAATGATCTTTCATGCCTTTAAAAATCAAGTCGGGAAATAATTTGAGTTCCATATTAAGTGATGGTGGCAATGATTAAATAAATATCAATCTTTTCTGAAAATTTACAATAACATTGTCTAAGAATGCTAATTCAAATAATTGTTTTAATCATTTCGTCCCAAAATGTGCATATGTGTACTTTCACAGTGGTGGCGATTGAGGGGCAAAAGTGTTAGGGTGCAGAAATTTATAGACATCTAAAAGTACTTTGGAGTATAATAGGGAGTAGACAGCAAAATATGAAAATTTTGTTACAAAATTGGCTAGATTTCCCGGACACAGTTGTCTTTTTATAATTCATAGTTTTAGGCAGCTAAAATGAAATAAAAATTTAATATTTTTTTTTTCAAGAAGTGATAGCCCTCCCTCCCCCCTTCCGAAGTCACTGCCACTGTACTTCCAATTTTTAAAAATGCCTGAATATTCAGATACCAATACTAAGGTATGGAAACATGCATCAAGCCAGATATTTTATTACTTTCGGCGAAATTGTCAAAAAATACAAGCTAACTGTGAGATTATATACACTTCATGGATTATGTATGTAGTTTTTCACTACCAATAAGGAATTCTGATAAGTAACTCATACAAATATAAATTTATTGTATTGTAATGTATTATTTGTAAAATAATTGGAAATTTTGTGAAAATTTTGACACATGATTATTTGTTTATAATTTATTATTTAATTGTATTTTATTCCCTAGCACATAAACGTACCATTAGGTATTTTAGTGGTACGTCAATAAAGAACTATATGAATGCCACCATCTTTAAAAACTTCTTGACATTTTCGGATATTCTCGTAGAAACGGAAACTAGAAAGAAATGATCAGGAATAGTATTGAAAAGTTCCAAAACGGGATCAAAAATATTTATAAACCAAGTCAAATTCCTTTGTATAATGCTGTTTTTCCATTATGTCACACAAAATATTTCTTTTTCTTATTTGGAATAAAAAAGCTACTTTATATAATGTATTTCATGGTACCTTCTGGTTTTTATCTCTGGAGTCAGGGGCGTGTCATAGTGTAAAGTATAGGTACACATTCTTTCACCTCTAATTACAATTGTTATCTTTTGAGTGAATGCGTGATATTTGACATCGAATTAACTTTTTCTAAATATTTTGTAAGAAAGATATTGCTAATATTCAGTGACTAAAGAGTTAAATGAGAAATTTCACTCGTTCCAAGACTGAAAAAAACATTGAAATCAACTACACGGAGGTAATTCAGGCATAATGCGCTTAACACCTGAACAATTTCATTTTCTTTGCTATCTAATAAGATGACCCCTTCTGTTTTGGAAAGGGGTTGTCGTTTTTATTCACCTCGGATGGCAAAGAATGCGTGTGATGTTTATGGATTCTAAGCATTTTTTGTGTCAAATTATAGATCTAATTAATAAGTAAATTTTAGTTTATAAGACTGAAAATGCGAGAATTCGATACATGTACGGGAGCGACTGTTAGGGGGTTAAATTCAGAAATTTTTTACTTCTAATCAAATCGCCTCTTACAAAAAGTACAGTTTTCATTTCTTTCTTCATATTATTGCTTAACTCAATAAAAGAATTGACTATGTACTAGAAAAATATACACCATAAGCCTAGAATCGATCATTTGCCCTTTTCTTTTAAGACTAGAAAAAACAGTCGAAGATGAAATGTCTTTAGAGAAAAGATAAGTATTACGATACATTTAATGTTGGAGAAACTTTTTTTTCTCGTGAGACTTGTTCTGAAGTTGTTAAATATTTTGAAGAAAGAGAGCTTCATGTTGCAAAACTTGATCACAGGATCAATATACTTGAAGAGAAAATTACAGGCCTTTTTATGTAGCAGTATAAATTGAATGTCTCAGGTTATGAGCTAGAAGTTGGATTCGCAACCCATGTGAATGCAGAATAATGTAATTTAGGATAAATGCGTCTAATGGAAAATCCAGGTTTACAGGAACTGTGGGTGGTAGAATCTGAATTGGGGTGATGAAGCAATCGATAATTTGGAGGCAATTTCTGCAGTGATGGAGGAGAATGTTTATGAACTTGTGTAGGTCCAAATGTGGAGACAAAATTGGTTTCAGTTCCGTGATTTCGATCCGAATTGAGATGGAAACCTCTGTGGATTGGAATTTATTGTAGTTTTATCTCGCAAAAGCCAGGTCTGCCGATTTCGCGCCAAACGCAAGACATTTCCATTAAAGTTTTTGTCTTTTCTCTAATATTAAAAAATTTCACACACATAGAGAAAAAAAGAAAAAAAACATCTACAAATCCAAAACGCGAAGTGATCAAATGAGATCATAAAAACTAATATCATTACCAAATAAAAAAAAATTATACTCAGAATATTCTCCCAATAATTTTGCCAAATGAGGATTCGGATTGTTAAAATATTTTATTGTAAAATTATTGAAATTAGGGCATTCTGTCAAAATGTGTCAAATAGATAAAATAGTGTCACACAAAATGCATATTTGTGGTGGTTAGCCTTTTAATACGTGATTAAGTGTGAAATATTTGTAAATAAAGAATACCAAGCCTAGACAATTTTACAACTGATTTACGATTAAAATTGGATTTTTTAATATCTTAAATTGACGATTGGAGCGATTAATCGGCCGACAGGGGAAAGTTCACTTCCAGCTCTCAAGAGGCCGAAAGTAAATGAGTAAACGTATATAAAACAGTACACCCACAGACAGTACCCAACTAAATATCACTGAGTACAAAAATAGTCACATTTTTATTTAAATACCTGTGGAAATCCAGACCTTAACAAACACATGAGAAAGAATTATATCAAAGGGGAAAAATATATAAAACAATCACTTTTGTACAATACATTATACAGTGCAAATACAATAGAAAAAAAAGCCATTATAATCACAAAATGCAAAATAATACAACTGTAACGGATCATTGCAAGTCATTGTTAAAAAAATTATCTGCTACACACACACACGCATAAAAAAAATAAGGCTGGACCATCAACGAGAGTGCCTCCAGAAAAAAACACAACAATGTACCCTCGTTCTCAAGTTTCAAAGAATCGAATTTCGATAACAAATTTCCGTGATTTTAGACAATTTCCCCCAAAAAAGATTTTTGCTGAGAGTTTTGAACCAAATGGACTTAAGGGCAGGTGCCGAGGGATGTAAACTCTTCGTGAAATCACATTGAAAATAAAAATTGTCTGCATCACCGAATTGCTCAAACGGAACCGGAACCGGAACATATGAGTCATCCTTTGGTCATGTATTGGTCTTCCATCCGTGCCGCCAGCAAACACCTTAGTACTATGCACTCTTATACAAGTTGTTATGACATAATTACAGATTGCAAAACAAGTTTGCTGAAAAATGATAGCACACAGTACAGATAATCTTGTCCCTGCTTTAAAAAAAAAAACATCCGATTTTAATAGCATCTCCTGTGACCGTCTTTTCTTTTGATTGATTCAATAAATCAATGATAATTTGTGAAAAATAACTTTTGATAAAAAAAATTTGAAAAATTTTCCATCTTTTACTAAATATAGAACTCGCACTTTAAAGCATCATCGCTTTTTTCTTAATGTGAAATTTTAACGGTTATAAACAAATTAAACTTAAAAAAAACAGTCAATGTTTGTTGAAAATAATAAATTATATTTTGTTCCATTTAAAAGTAAATACTTTTGAACTCTAATTTCATAATTTATTCTACTAGCAAAACGTAGTTATTAGCGAAAATCGCTCTCTTTGAATTCAAATCATATATTCTCAACACAAAAATTTAAAAAAATTCATGAAATCAAGAAAACAATTTTAAATAAATCGTATGCACGATGTATTAGTGCAATCTATCTTCTCCTCTCAGAGTCTAGATGGCCGAGTGGTTGGGACGACAGGTTTAGGAAGGGGGTTCGGATCCGAGGTTGTCTTCACACTCTGTTTTTGCTATGCGTTTGTTGACGCGCCAAGTTTGTGACAAGTTTGACGCGTGGTGACTACGAGTGTTAACTTGTTTCCAAGCTTGCACTCTTGGGCCAAATTGTTGCTTCCTGTAGATTTGGAGCAATATTGCTCAATTGCTGCAAACTAAAATTACTTCGGCTAAGATAGGTCTTAGTACCCTAGAAGTCATTTCCTTGAAAAAGCTAAAAATATGCCTCTATGGAGTTGAATCGCTTTACAAAAAAGCACTTTAATATACAGTTAATCTAAGAATCTAAAGAACAAACAAAACCATGTCTATCTAAATTATTTTTGGGTTCATTTACGTTAGTTTCTCCCATAAGTTACTATTCTGTTTCGTACTCATTCCACTTTCCTGAGTAACTATATTGCAAAGAAAATTGATCATATTATTACCTATTTGTCTAATCTTATGGGAATCAATAGAATTTACTGAAATATACTATGCCTCTCTTATGCTAGAATCTAGTAGTAACTGGAAGTCAACAGAACTATATTTCTGAAAGTACTCTGAAAAGTCTTTTACCTCTTCCGGCAAGTGAATAGATACAATACCAAAAGAATCTTACAACTTCTTAGAAGCATTTTTACTGCTTCATCATTATCGTAACAGCTTAATAATACACGAGACTTACCACGTAATCTTGTCAACACATCATTACTAGGCATTTTATGCTCCGACTTGTAAGGAAATAACATTGATAAACCCATGTGCATAGGCTCTCACACAATATTTTTGACCTGCTGTATAAAGTTTACGATAGTCTAAATCTCCTCTGGTAATTTAAACACGCCAAAAACATATACTTTAGCTTGGTTCTGCTATGAGTAATTTGAGTAATCGGACTCTATATGTCTATTTTAATACTGTCGTTTCTGATGCATTTTCAAAAAAACCTGGTGTATCATAGTTTATCAATATATATATTATATATATATATACTTTATATATAGTTATATAAAGTATAATATATATATATATATATATATATATATATATATATATATTAAAGGATTAGAGGTATATTTTGTAAAAGAATCTTATCTTTTTTTTTATCATTCATGCATTTCCAGTATGATTCATTACTACAATGTAACATCTCAACAACTATATATGCTAATTATAAAGCAATGAAAAGATTTATATAAAAATAAACAAAAATCATCTACATACAAAAAGATTATTATTCATTTATTCATTTTTAGCTATAGATGAATAATAATCATCTGATAATCAGTTTAATAGCTTTATACAAGTAGTTGTTGAAATATTTATGAAAAATAAACACATAGGGACACATTTATATGATAAATACCCTATATCCATACGTAAAATTTCCATTCCAAATACTCCAGGCTGTTTTTTTTTTTTTGTTTTTTACGCACTATTTACCAACTCTTGTTCTCATCAGAATGATTTCCGGAAAGCAAAATCAACTGTGGATGGCACAGCTTTTCCGTAATCATAGAAACTCAATGCTTTTGTAAAAAGAACATTTGGTTTTCCTTTTTGTTCTTGAGAAAGTGTAAGATCGTACCATGATAATTTTGAGAACCCTTAATCTCTTGAATTCGCGGAAATTTAATAACTGTTATCCAGCAGTTTTATCTTTTCGCCTTTTCAGAGTGAAGAGTGGTGACTCTCTAATCCTTTTATACAGTCCGAAGGAGTGCCACAGGAAGTATAATCAGTGTGACTTTGTTCATTGTTCAAATATCTAACATCTATCTGCACTGCAACCATCGAATACTGGTACCTTTATGTCGATGACTTGAAGTTCTATCAAGATTCTGATATATCCACCAACAACAACTCTATTCTCACTAATAATCCTTGTGGGATTGGTGAACTAGAACTGGACATATTATTCAGCAAGTCTAATAAAAGTAACATGCGTTCATTTCTGTAGCGAGCTAACGCGCACTCGTAGTACATCAGACGAAGGACTCTGTTCTCGAGGTATTGTACAATACCTGTTCCATTTCTCACACATAACTGAGAAGTGTGAAAAGCTTTTAAAGTATCCTAAAAGGTTTAATCTGAAACAACTTGGGGAGATTATAGGGATCTTTGCTCCGGAGTGTATCGGGCAGTATACACTCGTGAAAACTCGGTCATTTTAACCCGTATTGACTATGGCAGTGTGGTATATAGTCTCCGCCCGTGACTCTAACTCACGGAAGCTTTGCTTTTACTCACTTTCTGAAAGCATATGTTCAAATTCTTTCCTACTCACCTATTCAGAGTTTATATGTTCATTTTTTCTGAAATTTCCTCGATTTGCTATGTAAAATGTCAGTTCGCCACTATTATTTAGATTACATCGATACTCTAATCATCCTATTACAGAGCACCTTTCTTGGTTTTGATCACTACAGACTTTTATCGGCCGCTTATCAATATTCTCTCATTTATAGGTAAAACAAGAAATTTCCTCGAAGAATCAGACTGGTTAAGGTCTGGATCTTTAAACAATCTTTATTTTTTACTTTTCCTCCTTGGAATATTTTCCATTAAATTGGACGACCATTTTCATGCTTTTCCTGCTCACTCGTTCATATTATTATTGATCATTCATATTGACTTGTCTCCGTATTGGACCTATAGAGTTTACTCATGAATACTTACTTTTTGCTGAAATCACACCCATGTGCACTTTATGCCGTTGCAAGTATATTTGCCACCATATTCATAGATTTTTCAATGCAATTTTTAAGCTTGCTGGAAGTTTTCATCACATTTTTCGGCAGAACAGAAGCTTAGATGTTCCATTTTTTTTTATCTCAAACCATAACGATGTGTCTTGACTTGGTAATTAATTATTAACTAATAAAATCAATTAACAAAAAATTAATGTCATCCAATAAGCTAAATGAATTTCTTTTCTTAAATTAATCTCACTCCCAAAGAAATTTTATTATACCACTATTAGAAGAAAATGGCCCTTTAAAGGGTTAATATTAAAGTCCAGTTTTTACCTTTCAATGTCATTTGGTTTTGTAATGCAACAGTCTTGTCTCTTAACCCTCTGACTGCGTATTTTTTAAATCACTATTTAGATACAACGTTTGCAATCGTGTTCAAATACTGTTGAGCCAAACGAGTCGTTATTTATATACAAAGCTTTATTAGTATATAATCCAACGCTATAAAAGTACTAGCAAACACATTAGCCTGTGAAAATCGCAGGAAAAAATGGACTTGCTGTCAACCCGCGGAAATCGCGGGATGCGCGATCACAGGGTTAATGACTTAGTTGGAGAAAAGTCCTCATTCAAATGTTATCTGTTTCCTGCAGTCGATTGGATTTGTACATTAGATCTGACTCTTTTGATGTGCTTATTGTTTTAAAACCCTTTAAAACCTTTTTTTATCTACATGAGCAACGTTCAAATGTTTTAGAATCTTAACCATTATTTTATGTGCTACCATTTGCCTGTATTTTCATCATTTTTGGATCTGCATGGCCAAATTTGGCTCTTGCGCCAATAAATCCCAAAATCAAATTGAAAAACAAATCCATTACAATCTGTATCTTCTCTAAGAAATCAATTCTAATTAAGACAGTCAAAATAAGATATTGTAGGGTTTGCTCCTTCCGTTTATGTTATCTTGCGACAACAAGCATTAAAATTCTATAAGCTTGTAACTGTCCCCAGTAGAACAAACTATGAATACAAGAACCCATAATATTTTATTTCATTTAGAAAAAGAAGTACATGTCACGGGAAAAGCATACACAGTTGAATTTTTCATAACAGTAGATACTTTAATTTATTTTGCCATGATATTGATGTGCCACTTCCAGTAAAAAAAAATCATCTGTCTTTCAAAATATTTATTCTATTGATTTTCGAGGAATTTTATAAAATTTTGCTCGTTGTAAAGAACAAAAACGTTAAAAAATGAGACTGCGAAAGTGATTTATAAGACCCGTACTGGTTTGCCGCAGTTTAGCCAAATCTGGATCTTGGGCCATTAAACTTCAATCAATCATCCTCATCATAAGATAGGCGAAGTAGAATCAGTTTCATTTAATATTTAGAAAGAGAATAATTTAATATTTAGACGTCACAATATTTATATTGTGACATTTGTGTCTGTTTTGTGAGATTTGTGTAATAATAAAGCATTTATTTTGTATCACTTACCGTCGGATATAAATCGATATAAAATTCAGCATTCACACATATATATATTCGTTTTCAGACGTCTGAGAATAACAATAATATCTATATATATATATATATAACTCAACGCATGTCTATATGTAAATATGTTTGCTCCAGCATTGCTTCCGAATGGCTGAACAAATTTTGATGAAACTCGGTACATAAGTTCCTCATTAGCTGACTTGAAGTACTATATGGATAAATAAACTCACCTAAGGGTACCTCTCAAGTACCTCAGGGCAGGGTGGGCCGAAATATCAAAAAAACATGTAACAAACAAGCCGGTAGACATACTTGGTGATTTTGATGAAACTTGGTGCACATGTTCTTCATTAGCCAACTTGAAGTACTGTAGGGGTAAATATCCCTAACCCAGTCCCTCTGAGTAGAGAGGAGCAAAATCTCTTAAATACATGTAACACTCAGGCCGATTGACATGCTTGCCGTTTTGAGTGGCTTGGCGAGTTTTATGAAATTTGGTGGATATACTTCTAACTAAACAAGTAAAAGTACTATAGGGGTAAATAAGTGACAAAGACACTCCAATAGAAGAACTTTTGAAAAGACTCCGTCTCCTGGTCAACAGTCGCCCACCGGATAGCATGCGCTCCCACTTACCGGTGACCCTAAAGAAGGAAGTAAATAATATCATAGACCTATTAAGGGGGAGAATCGCAACAGCCGACAAGAAGGAAGAGGGTACAAAGGCTGAAACTCAGTTTAATAGCTCGCAAGTCTTAAGTCTTCCCCATTCATTAGAAGGAACAAATGCCCACCAGTCTGTTGATAAACCAGGCCAGAATGAGCTGGCAGCATCAAGATCCCAAATGAAGCTTTCCTATGCAGAAGCGGCAAAACTGAACAACAAAAGAAAGAAGCCAACTCTGCTCCTCTACCCATCAGAGGAAATTGATAAAGAAATAGAAGAGATCCTAACAGAAGAATTAAAGGTGGACAGCACCAATTTTAGGTTCAAGAATGTAAGAAAAATCCAAAACAAAGCACTAGCTATAGTCTGGGACAAGCATCAGCAACTTGAAAAACTCAGAGAAACGATTCTTTCAAACGACATCCTGAAAAAAATATTTCTTTAAGATTACCTGGGAAGAGATATCCGAGTCTTATAATATACGACCTGCCCAATGACACCACAAACGAAGATGTGCAAATTGCCCTGAAAGCCTATAGTAACTGGGGGGAGGATCTGCGACTCCGATTTAAAATGAGAGGTCGTAAAGAAGGGACGAGTCACTGGGTCCTAGAAGCTCCTTGCGAAGCCTTCTTCAACCTCAGACGACTGAGAAAGATTCCGATAAAGTGGACCATGTACCAAATGAAGGAATTCCTTCACATCAAGAGATGCTCGACATGCCAAGCCTATGGACACACAGCTAATTCTAAAGAGTGCAAGTTCACCACTCCATTCTGTGGATGCTGTGGACTCAGACACAACACCAGAAACTGCAGAACTGATGAACTTTACTGCATTAACTGTGCCGAAAGCAACAGAAATCGAGGCACTAACTACAAAATCCGGCACAGAGCCATAGACAGTCATTGCCCCTGTTACAATAAAGAAGTAACAGCATAAAAAAGAACAAGGGACTATTTTTAGTATGGATAATAGTATTTTTGAAAACACTCAATTTCCCTACAACATTGCTACAGAGTCTTCAAATGAGCCCCTAAAAATTCTTCAAATCAACTTAGCTAGAGCAAAGGCAGCCACCAATCAACTTCAAGAAATAGCAAGCACGATCAAGCCAGATGTAATCTTGGTGCAAGAACAATACATTAATAATAACAGAATCCCTGGAATCCCACAAACCTGGAAAACATTCAGCTCCTCAAATCAGAAGGCTGCAATCCTAATTCCTTCACCTAAATTAAAACCTGTCTTGTTGGCGACTAAAGTGAACATGGTAGCGCTTAAAATCCAGACGTCATCATTTCCCATAACAATAATTTCAGCCTACTCCTCACCAGCACAAGACGTTCATACAACTCTCCAGGAAATTCAGGAGATCATCTCCAGCCTACCAGAGGAAAAGATCATAATTGGCGCTGATCTCAATCAATGGACATAATACCCTCTGGGGCTATAGATCAAATGACAATCGAGGCAAAGACATCTTGGACTTTATCCTGGCTAATAACTTAAACATCATCAATAAACCAGATGCTCTTCCAACCTTCCAGAGAAATAGCAGTGTTGGCTGGCCAGACCTGACCTTATGCTCCCAATCACTTATAGATTATTCCATTAATTGGGAGGTCCTAGAAGAAATCTCCTTAAGCTACCACAGATATATAGAAACAACAATTGCATCAACAGTAGCTAATCAATTTTACAAAAGATACAAGACACGCCATGGGAATCACCTTAGATTTCTCAATATCCTTGGTAAAGAAATTTATCATCTAGAAAGAAAAATAAAAGCAGCCAGAAATTCAGGAGAACTTAATAACGCCACAATAGAACTGCAAACATTAATCATAAATGCATGCAACAAAAGTTTCAAAATCAAAAAGCAACTTCTCATAACAAAACCAAACTGGTGGACAGAGCAGCTAGAAATTCATAAAAAGAAAGTTAGAGCACTAAGGAGAGCACAACGGGCGCCGGAAATTGAAAGGCAAGCAAGATACCAAGTCTTTAAGAAAGAGAAAGAGAAGTACAAAAGACATATTAAGCAAGCAAGGAATATGGGTTGGAGAAAATTCTGCAGCGCAGCCTCCCATCCGTATGGGAAGCAGTACAAGGCGGCGTTTCGAAAATCAGTTTTCCCATCTCAAATCCCGTACTTGATAAATGGAGACCCAAAGTCTGCAAGAGGCAGCACAAAACATCCTGGACCAGATTTTCCTTTCCCCTGCCATTCCCACAAATTACAATCTAACCACCTCAACACAGCCACCTGATCCTCCATTCTCCCCCCAAGAAATTTCGGCGGTAATAGAACATCTTCCGTCAGGCAAAG
Organism: Araneus ventricosus; assembly: GCA_013235015.1. Taxonomy (NCBI): domain Eukaryota; kingdom Metazoa; phylum Arthropoda; class Arachnida; order Araneae; family Araneidae; genus Araneus; species Araneus ventricosus. The sequence goes on from BGPR01014432.1 coordinate 38,260, forward strand.
CCCCGGGTATAGATGAAATCGACAACCTCCTAATTAAAATCATTCATAAGCGCTTCGATAATATCTTTCCAACCCTCTTCAACAAGTGCCTGCACCTAAGCTGCTTCCCGGATTCCTTGAAAATAGGAAATATTATCTTATTCCAGAAAGGAGGAAAAGACCAGCGGCTGGCATCCTCTTATCGTTCTATTTCACTCTTGCCGACAATAGAGAAGGTGCTGGAGAAACTTATGACTCAGAGGCTGACTTATCATCTGGAGTCCACCAACAGCCTGAACGACCGAGAGCATGGCTTCAGAGAAGGCAAGTCTGTGGATACAGCCATCAACGAGCTACTAAGAAATATTAAAACAGCAAGAAGAGATGGCAAGCATGTCTTAGTTCTCTCTATTGACATCAAGGGAGCCTTTGACAACTTGCAACATCGAGCCATACTTAAGACTTTGGACGCCAGCGCTTGCCCAAGTAACATAAATAGACTCTTTCACAGCCTTCTTCAAAATAGAAAAGTAACACTACTGACCCCACAGGGTAGGGCCACAAAGGAACAAAAGCAAGGCTGCCCTCAAGGTTCGTGCAGTGGTCCGGCCCTGTGGAACCTCGTAGCCAACGAAATACTCAATCAAGTCTGGCCAGATAACGTTCATATACAAGCCTTCGCAGATGATTTTGTGCTGGTCATTAAAGCGGATACAAATAAAAGCCTTGTAGAAGACACGCAAAGTGCAATAACCCAATTCAGCTCCTGGTGCTCAGAAAATGATCTTGCCATTTCAACAGAAAAAACAAATTATATCTTATTCATCAAAATGGTAAGAAGTCCCAAAATCACATGGAACGGGTATAAAATAAATAGAGTTAAATCTTTTAAGTACCTACGGATACACGTTGATGATCGACTCAACTGGCTGGAGCACATTAATAAGCAAGGAGAGAAAGCCATCAAAATGCAGCAAAACCTCAAA